>JAYJLX010037661.1:0-10452 GCA_036873525.1 Chalinula nematifera | reverse complement strand
TACACAGATTTCTTGGAAATCTATACTACGAATGCCTTCAACTCCTCCAATGATCCTCAGGTCGCTCCGTCCAACCCGGCGAACACCACAGTCTCTATCAGCGCATTAGCTGTGAGCACGTGGACCGCTCCAAGTGGTTGGCAGAAGACGTTCCCAGCTTCTCCGGGAGATGACAACGTCTGGAAGAGCACTGTGTTCGTGAAAAGGAACGGACCGGGTGATGTTACCGCTGTTTGGGGAGACCCAGAACTGGTGCAGGAAGGTAGTGCAACAACGTGGACAGTTTCATTGTCCAACGTACTGTCCCCCGCGTCATTCTCGTTCTTCAGTTCGACTGACACAACAGCGTCACCGCTCACTGATACGTTCACTGTCACAGCCACACCGTCTTCCGGTACAGCTGAGTCAGCGACATATCTGTTCAGACCTAACCAGAACCACAGGTGTTCCCAGCTGCTCAATACGACAGACTGGACACTGACGGAGACATCTGACTCTGGGTCCAACTTCACGGGTGCCAAAACAGGCGCGGTCGCTTTCAGCTCATTCCTGAACCAAGCGTCTTGCACTTGTACATTCACCCACACTGAGTCCGGCCAAACAACCTCCCAGACATGGAGTGCGGTCATTGACATCTAAGGAGACTACATGGAGTACGACGGTGCCATAATTGGTGTCACGAAGGAAACCATAGGTGACCTTGAAGACGTGATAACCAAAGTCAGGTGGTCCATCACCGGAACCCACAAAGGGAAGTCACACACTATAACAGGGGTGCTCGATCTTGAGCCCCCTAACTCTGACAACTTCACGGATCTTTCCGAGTTGACTGAGAGTGACATCCGCTACGGTTGGATGAGGACACCTGAGTTTCACTACACTACATTGGAAGCCCAAGCCGAGATCGAGTACGAAGTAGGCTACAAGGAAAAGAACGACGTTGCTTTGCAATTCGTTGACGTTCCTTGGGACTAACATACATGGCCCCTTCGGGGGCCTTTCACACAGGAATACACAGCATGTTTATAATCGTAGACGACTTCTACGCTGATCCAGACGGGGTTCGAAACTTCGCTCTGAATCAAGAATTCACGGTTGCCGGGAACTACCCGGGATACCGAACTGATTGCCAAGACCCGGATTTCCGGCAGCATATCCAAGGCTACTTGGAGAACATCATTGGCAAGAAGATCACGTACTTCCCCGAGGGGTACAACACACAATATCAGCTCACACTTGAGCACGACACAACATGGGTCCACCACGATGAAACGAAGTGGGCAGCGGTTGTGTACCTCACACCAAACGCTCCGCTGGAAGCAGGCACAGCCATCTACCAGCACGTCGAGACAGGCATCATGAAGCACAAGGAAGGCCAGAGGGATTTCAATTACGAGTCCACTCACCTCGACGATTGGGAGATAGCAGGCTGCGCAGCCAACGTATACAACCGGATGGTCTTGTATCATGGTGCGTACTACCACAGAAGCGTTCTCCCGGGCTTTGGACACGACAAACACACAGGAAGGCTCTTCCAGACCTTCTTCTTTGATTCGGAGTAGATATGAAAGACGTTCTTGTTGCTATACTGGCGAAGGACAAGGAATATTGCCTTGGGTTTTACCTTCGCTGCCTACTGAATCAAGCGTTCGACAAGAAACGTATCCACCTGTACATCAGGACAAACGATAACAGAGACGCCACTCAGGAGATCCTAGAGGGTTTCGTCAAGGTACATGGGCACAAGTATGCCTCAGTGTATATGGACTCCTCTCCGATCTCTGAGAGCCTCAAGCAGTACGATGAGCATGAGTGGAACTCAGATCGGTTCAGCATACTCGGACAGATCCGACAGGAGTCCGTGGACTATGCTAAGCAGATCGGAGCTCACTACTTTGTGGTGGACTGCGACAACTTCATCATGCCTCACGTTCTGGAGCAATGCTACCGGGACAAGCACACTGGCGTGAACGGCCCCATGCTCCGGCTCTCAAAGGAGCACGGCTACGCGAGCTACCACAACGTGGCTTGTCCTCTCGGTTACTTTCAAGAGAACGACATGTACCACAACATCCTCGACCAGAGGATCAAAGGGAGAATAGAGGTGGACACGGTCCACTGCACGTACTTCATCGACCACAGCATATTGCACGAGATGTCATACAATGACGGATCTGGTCGGTATGAATACGCGATATTCAGCGACAACCTTCGACAGAAGGGCATCCCACAACACATCGACAACACACGCTTCCACGGATTCCTGTTCTTGAATGATCAGATCCCCATGGACTTCTACGATTTCGTGGATCAGTACTGGGCTGTGGAGCACCAACACATGAAGGAGGGTGATCAGTGAAACTCATGATCGCTATGCTGACTAGCAACAGCGTACCTCATATTGCTAGACTGATAGACAACATCAACTACATATACCCAGTGGAAGGCTGGGAGATCGAGCCAGTGGTTGTTGTGAACACCCTCCGGGAAGACTACTACTGGAAGGTGGCAGCTTTGGACTGCCCTTTCCCAGTCATCCGGACTGAGAGCAACGGCAAACCGGGCAGAGGGAAGAACTCTTGTATGGAGGTTTTCCTCGAGAGTGATTGTGATTACCTGTACCAGATCGACGGAGACGACGTTCTCTACCCGACCTGCCTGCAGTCGATCGCTGCTCACGTTGATCACTACCCTTGCCTTGACGTCCTCGGGAACATCCCGGTGGATCAGATCAAGCTCGAAGGGGAGCCCAACGGTGGATACCAAGCCAACCTAGGACACGGTTTGACTATGGGAGTGTGGGGCACAACCTACGCACCCAAGTGTGATCCAATGGGTCCCGGGGAGTCTCACGTGTTCCGTGAGGAGCTACCACACTCAGTCGACTACTGCATCTTGCAGAGCCGAAAGGCTGCCAGCTTGGTCCGCATGGACGAAGAGTTGCCAGTTGGTGAGGACCACTTGTTCTCATATCAGAATCTAGCGCTCAGCCAGAAAGGCGAGCTCTGTTTCTTCCACACCATGTCAAGCGACTTCCACATCCAAGACCGCACCACACCTGATTCGCTTCAGAAGAAGTTCAGGCAGAAGGACAGCGTTCAGATGATGAAGGACAAGATCGCTGCCATAGTACCACAACACAGAAGCAGCTTGAACGAAGTACCATGCATCTACAAGGAAATGCTCCTCACACAGTATGAGAAGGAAGACTTCCTGAAGATGTTCATCGGCAAGCACCCATGCGTCTAGGAGGACACATGTACAAGCTAGTTCCAAATTTCCTAGAGGACACCCACGCGGAGTACCTCTATGACCGGGTCATGGACTCTGAAGACTATGACCTGCCCTACTGGACCAATCCAGAGGATTCACAACCACGGATGTTGAAGACGACACTCCGTGACAGAAACGATTTTGGTGACCACCATACACCACAGACCCACAAGGGTGGGTTCAACTACCGGTTCAGACGGAACCGTCCAAACCATCCGGCCAGCTGCCAGTGCTTTATCTGCGGCTTCCGGAGAGAGGTTGCGATGAAGTACATACGCCAAGAGGTGTCTGATTTCATGGGCGTGCCAGTGGAAAAGCTGGAGTTGCAGGAATGCTTCGTCAACGTGTACCAATCAGGGGATTACCTCGGTGTTCACACTGACGGGGATCTTGGCTGCGCATTCACGTACAACCTCTCAAAGGATTGGGATGTCATGTGGGGTGGTTTGGTTCACTACCAAAATCCAGAAGATAAGTCGTGGAGAGCCGTCGCTCCCGTGTTCAATCAACTAGCGTTGATGGACGTGAGCAAGGACGGTGGACATCCACATTTTGTGAGCGAGATCAGCAAGTACACTGATGAGCCTCGTATCACGTTTCAGGGCTGGTTTAAGCCCACCCCATAACCCTGCCCTAGCGGGGTTCAACTACCCATAGGAGTTGAGATGAGAGTATCAGGAATTGAACAGTTCATCGGAGGAGCGGACAACGTAATCGCGTTGGAGATCCTTCAAGGTGAGCAGAGGATCCTCAAGGGAATCCTCAAGGATGGCGACGGAAATGCCATCAACATAACGAATCACGTAGTGGAAGCGGAGAGCGAGTTCTATCTAGCAGATGTAACTACCAGCGCTCGCTCCACTGCTATCAGCAGCTTGACAGCACACAGCCCGAACACAAACGGTCGTGTGACTATCGCCAAGGGATCAGACCCAACTACAGGCGAGTTCGAGCTAACCATCCCGGACGATCTGTACGGGGATGAGATTTCATCAGACATCAACACCAACGTGCCTGTCTGTGTTGCGTATGCTCGCTACTCAGACGGTACCGTTGGAGACACTGGGGTCACAAGCCGGGTAAGCCGCTTCGTGATCATCATTCGACGTTCGTCATTCTACGATAACTAAGGAGGTCTGCTATGACTGACTTCAAGGTTGACTTTACCGAAGACGATGTCTTCAAGGTCGAGTTCAAGGATGACGACACCTTCGAGGTAACCTTTGACGACAACAGCACCTTCGATGTGACTTTTGAGGATGACTCTAAGTTCGACATCGAGCTTGCTGAGGTTGGCTTCCAAGGCCCTCGTGGTTTCCAAGGAAACTACACGGTCCGAATCTTCACACGCAGGGCTGCCGAACCAGACACTCCCACGGATGTCACATGGACACCGGGCAGCGGCAGAGGCACGATCACAGGCGTCAACTCAGACGGTTGGTCTGTTCTTGTCCCATCTGGCTCAGCCCAGTTGTGGGAGACAGAAGCGCAGTTCGACCCATCGGACGACACAGAGATCACTTCATGGTCTGCCGTGTTCCAAGCTGGTGCAGAAGGACCTGCTGGTCCGACTGGACAACAAGGCGCTACAGGACCGCAGGGAGCTACTGGACCGATCGGTTTGACTGGTCAACAAGGTCTGACTGGTCAACAAGGTGAGCAAGGTGCTCAGGGTGACCGGGGAGTTCAAGGACAACAAGGTGATGTTGGGCAACAAGGTGTTGCTGGACAACAAGGTGAGACTGGACAACAAGGTGATCTAGGACCACAAGGTGCCGTTGGACAGCAAGGTGCTACCGGACAGCAAGGCCCACAAGGTGAGACTGGACAACAAGGACAACAGGGAGACACTGGCCCACAAGGAGCCAAAGGTGACTCTGGCGGTCTGACTGTTGAGGGTCTCGACTCTGGTTCTTTCATCGGGTTGAACGGTGACTCAGACGAAACATGGACGTACGACGCAGACATAGTTGCGATCCCTTCGTCTGCTGATTTCCACCTAGCCAAAAGATCTGACGGTTCTTACCTGTTCGCTTGCCGTACATTAGACACAGAAGGTCTTCTAAACAACTCTCGTTACATGTGCGTCGATGATGGCACCAACTCAGGCTGCTACCACATCATTGACTTCATCAACACGGGCACAACCAACAGCAACGTACCATTCGAGATCGACCTCTCAAGCGTGGTAAGCGGCACAGACGTTCTTGATGGAATCTCTGACGGAGACACCTTCACCATCACAGTGAGTGACTCCACATCAGAGCTGAAGCGAATACGGGACGTGCAATTCCACAACGCTGCTGACGGTGAGGTTTTGACTTGGGTTCATTCGAACTCTCGTTGGGAGCCTGCAGCAGTGGCTGCTGATCTAGCTGATCTTGGCGATGTTACTTTGTCATCCGCTGCCAGCGGTGATGGTTTGATCTACGACGGAACCAACTGGGACAACGTGGCAATCGACAACGATTTCCTCAAGACTCGTGGGACGTACACTGACATCTCCACATGGGAGCATGACAATTCATCGAATCCCTTCTCGGCTGCCGGCAACGGCAAATACAAGCGCGGAGTTAACCAGACCAACGGTGACTACCGTCTCGAGTTCTCAGCGAGAAACTCTGGCGGGACCACTGTTCTGACCAGCGCGATCCTAGAGAAGTTCTACCACACTCTGGCAGAGTTCTCTGATGGGACCAACACAGGAACGTACTACGTACACTCCTTCCAACCATTCGACTCGCACACTGAGCTCATCGATATCAACTTCCGTTCCGGAACCGACATCTTTGCATCCAATGCGACTCCGACCAATGTGACCATCGCGTACAACAGCGATCCATTGGTTCCACTGGTGACAGACACGGACGCTGGAATAATACCTCGGCTTCCAGAATCACTGAACAGCACTGAGCAGTATGTGTTTGACGGTGAGGGTGTTTGGCGCTTAGACGGTGCTCACATCACCACGGACAGTGACTCATCCGGGTACCACCCGGCATTCGACAGCCCCAGACAGTACACCCAGATCAACCTTGACAGCAGCCTCTCGGCTTCGTTGACAGGCACGACTCTGGACATCTCGGTGGCCAGCAGTCACAGCTACAACGACGACGATGCTGACGATCGCATTGAGACATACATCGACGTCAACAAGGCGTCTGATTACGTGGCTCCTTCAGCGGCGACTGGCAGCAACAACGTGGCCGTAGGTCACAACGCAAGCGCAACTGGTTCAGGTGCTTTTGCAGTTGGTGACGGTGCTTTGGCATCCGGTTCAGCTGGTTTAGCCTTCGGAGACGGAGCTCAGGCGACTGACTACCACTCGGCAGCCATTGGGCAGAATGCTGAGTCAGTGGGCAGCCACTCGATCGTTGTCGGTGACTCTCACGCGTCAATCCGCAAGCACAGCGATGCGGCGGGCACAGAACATCACGACGATGAACTGGTGTCCAAGAAGTACGTGGACGGACGGATTAGCGAAAGCTACATCGTGGTCAAGGGTGATGGCATTAACGCTATCGGTCTGCAAGGTGAAGGTACCAACGAGCCTCGTGTCAGTTTTGACGACGACAGCACGTCTAAGGGATTCACAAGAGCATCCCCAAACAACACCCGGGCAGCCGGAACAGTCACACACTGGTTGATGGCATTCGATGCCAACGACTGGACCAACGAAGGTTCAGCAATCGCTGGCACAGATCCGTTTGAGATCGAGTCAGTGACCATTGGTGGCGTAACTGCTAACGTGTTGAAGTACACCGGTAAGGATGGCGGAAAGATCAGTCTGGACGCTGACGGTTTTGAGATTGACATCTCGATCCCTCATGAGACGAACAACAACGACATCTACGCTGCTTCGTTTCAGGTGATCGGTCACGTAGTGAATGGCGCAAGTTCTTTGACCTCTTCCAACTTCGGTGGTGGCACTACCTTCGCCAAGTCTGACGTGGTTATGCTTTACAACGCTCAGATGGATGAGCTCAGCAAGACCATGACAATGGATGGCGGCTCAGAGGTGACACTCCAAGAAGGAGCATTCGTCTACTTCACGGTTCGTGAATTCCTCTCAGAGGAGCTCAAGGCAGCGTCAAAGGCTCACGTGGTCACAATGACCAGCGCTACAGACAACGCCAACGACTACATGGAGTTTGTTCTGAAGGATCCTGAGCTCACAGCTCAGCTGGTGATCAACGACGTGTCAGGTGGTTCGGATGAAGGCGACCTCGAGTACTTCAAGCTGGACGGATCGTCTAAGACGACTGTCATAGACCAGACCACTGGCAAGCTGGATGAGGATGCCTTCGGTAACAGCATCATTGAGAACCGAATGCTGGCAACAGACTCAGTAAGCTCTACGAAGATAGAGGACAACGCTGTTGTTCGGTCCAAGATCGTGACCAACGCGATCAACGCTGACAAGATAGCAGCTGACGCGGTAACCACTGTTAAGATCAAAGACGGTGATGTAACACTGGCCAAGATGGCTGCCAACTCGGTAGACTCTGAACAGTACGTTGACGGATCTATCGACAACGTGCATCTTGCAGACAACTCAGTGTCCAAGGCCAAGATGGCTGACGACTCGGTTGGTTACTCTGAGATCGACGTGACAGGAACTGCAGGTCAGGTTCTGGCAGTAAACTCAGCAGCCAACAACTGGGAGTTCATTGAAGCCCCCGGTGGCGTTGACAAGTACAGTGACACAGCAGTGTACACTTTGGACGATGTGGTTTGGTTCGAGGATGACAACACCATCTACCGGTGGAGCAGCTCGACCAACTCCGTAGCAGGAACTGATCCTAGCGAGTCTAGCGATTGGGTTCAGCTTGGTTTGGGTGAGACATCTCGGCTGGGTGATCTGGACAATGTGAGCACACGCTCCAACGACAGCCCGGACTCCAATGAGGATATCCACGGCTACCGGCTGCTGTACGATGAGGCATCGAACGAGTGGTTGCCTGCTCCAGCTTTGACTGACATCGAAGCGAGCATGCTCAATGCAGGGAACCAGACTGCAACGAACTGGACCACATCGACTCCGATCCAACACAACGTGATCTTCGATGAGTTCATTGGGGTCGAGACTGTTGAGAGCAACGCTGTAAACTGGTACTACGATGAGACTGACGAAGTTCTTGAATACAAGAACATCATTCCAGTCAAAGCGACTCTTCGATTCTCTGGACAATCCATCGCGCTGACGCAGATCAGCAATACGGTGACTTTCGTGAACCTGAACTCAGGTATACGACGTTTGATCCAGAGGAGAGACAGCGACTCTGACTCGTGGACCACGGTCCAGACACAGACGTCCAACATCGCGGCATTCGCTGCGGTATCGTCTATCGCAGTTGTGTTCGATGACTATGAGTACTCGGACAACAACCTGATGCAGGGTGTTCAGTACCGGGTCCGTTTCGAGAGCTTTGGTGGCTTCATCGTCAACGGCGCTACAGGACGTGCTGTCACGATATCTCCGATATCTCTGGCAATCGGTGGAACCTTTGGGGACATCAACGCGTTCCTGTCAGGTGACGTTGATCTGGAAGCAAAGTCAGACAACAGCTTCTTCGTCTACACAGAAGGAGGTTCAGGTGGTGACTTGTGGGCAGCGACCGATATCATTCAGGACATCGACATCACTCCCACATCCAGAGCCAACAACGAGGACAGACAGCCCTACACGATCGGTAATGGAAGTGGCGGAGATGGTGCAGACGTTGCACTGACCTTCACTCAAAACCTTCCGACCAACATACCGATGACGTATGATGTGGCTGAGGCGTACTTTGAGTACCGAGGTGTGGCAGCTGAGATCAGCTTCGACGCCACCAACCTGAATATCGTTCCGGACACAGGAAACGCTCCCGGAGAGTTCATCCAAGACTTCCAGTTGCAGGAAAGCACGAACGCTGGATCCTCTTGGACCACGATAGCCACGAGTGGGTCTATCACGAACGCATCCGACTCGCTTAACACGAACCCCAACAACTTGGTGGACGATGTCAGCTTGTCAGTGACAGACCGTGAAGTGAAGAGTGGGTACAGGTACAGACTGATCCTGCGGACCCTCAGAGACCCAGACAGCAGCAACAACAACGCATGGTCTCAGACAGCAGAGCTCGCAAGGGACTGTTCGATGAACATCAAGGTACACTACTCCTTGATCCCCGGCTACGATGTTGTGGACGACATACCCCGGCTAACAAGAGACGTGCAGGACAGCGATCCTGATCTCACGATAGCATCCAAGCGGTACGTTGACTCACTGCAGTCTGAGTACGACACGTCTCGAGCATACGATCTGAATGCTCTCGTGTTCACTGAGTCTTCTGGAATCTACACGTTGTGGGTTAACACAGACGCTCTCGCATCTGGAACAACCTTTGACCAGACAGCAGCTTACTCGGCTAACGACACGGCAGTGTTCAACAGCGTCCGATACGAAGCTCAGAATGCCATCGCGGCTTCTGTTGACTTCGTTGCAGGCGATGCGTACTCAGCCAACTCGAAGGTACAGTTCGAGAACAAGATCTACACCAACAGCTCAGCTGTTGTGGCGATAGACTCTTGGGTGGCTGGAGATGCATACTCAGCTAACTCTGACGTAGAGTTCGAGGGTTCGATCTACACCAACGCTTCAGCAATCACAGCGATTGCTGCGTTCAGCAACTCGACTGACTATGTCGACAACGCTTACGTGTTGTTCGGTGGTTTCATCTACCAAGCAGACGGCGCTATCACAGCTCCTGATGCATTCGACAACACGGCTGCTTACTCTATCGGGGACTTGGTCCTCTTCAACAGCAGCGTGTACGAAGCGATCGGTGCAACTTCAGCGACTGACTCTGACAATCCAAACGCGGATCCAGATGACGCTCCGTTGCACTGGCAGATCACGACTCAGACTGATCCAGATGAGTCTGGTGATTGGGATGTGACTTCAGACCATGACCCCGACACTTCAGGGGATTGGGCGGTCACTGACGAGTTCGACCCAGACCAAAGCTCTGCTTGGACGGATCAGACAACGGCTCTACAGCCTGCGACTGACACCACCAACTGGAAGCAGGCAGACCCAAGCTCATCGTCCGACTATTGGACTGAGTTCACGGCTGCTGCGGTTGCTGATGGTTCGATTACGGAAGCTAAGCTGGACGTGAGCAATTCACCGAC
>JAYJLX010037650.1:0-15900 GCA_036873525.1 Chalinula nematifera | reverse complement strand
TACTACACTCTTGAAAGTTCAAAGAATCTGCATACGATGTGGCTACACTGGAGTAAATATTTTATCAAACCAACAAATCAGGTACATAGCCTACAAATTAGGCATGAAAAATAGTACAATAAGTAGGAATGCACAGTGATGAGGCATACTAGAGTTCCAATAGTGGTTTTTCCATCAAATTACTGACATTCAAAAACCCTTTTTCTTTCCTTTTCAAGGGATCCTGCATTATTTGTGTTTTATGCAAAATACCCATACTGGTAGATCGGCCAAAAAAGTTTAAATTTATTTGCTTTACCAATGAACGAACTATGCTTCGTGATCAAAGGTGATAGACTCATGAATACCACAATGTATAATATTACATAGCCTGGAGAGTAAATGTTACATGTAAAGGGTGGTTACGATGTGTCCTGGATTAAATTAACCACAAATATTTAACTCCATGATTATACCATTACAACCCTGGGTTATAAAAATGCCGGGAAACGTCAAGTGATTAGAGAGTGACGATAATGACTCACTTGAATGTCCTCCTTGTGTCTTTGTTTCAGTTGTGCAATGTGCCCTTCCAGTTGTGCTACCCGTTTTGAGTGGTCCTAAATTAACATACACAATAAATATTCAAGGATAATGTTTAATCATTATCAAAGTAAAACAGATTAAAATTGATTCTTTCACTTTCAAACAAGAACTAGTCTAGTCACAAGTAATACTAGCGGGTCAGCCAATAGTCGTGACACCAACTATAGAGCCTATACACAAAGGAGGTCACTAATCATAGTGTTAGTACATGTACATATAGTGTTGTATAACATAATGATAGAACAGTGAACACTATAATGAGCAAGTGTTCTACACTATAATATAATAGTGTTTAGTAATTACTGGTACAAGTAAAAGCTATTCATAGTAAACCAGGAACAATAGTCCATTCTTTGGCTGGGGGACCATCAAACAATACAACAATCCCTTGAACAAATCACTTTGGCAACAAAGTTAACAGAGCCAACAACATTGTCATACTTACAATATGCCTACTGGTCTAGACAAAATGACAGAGCAGCAAGAATACTACTTGAGGATGGTTATACATGTGTGTAAATACCCTCTTACAACTATATGTATAGCAGGAAGACACTCACTGTATTATTTACACATGGTACCCTGTATTGAAGTTACTATAGGATACATGAAGGAACAGATGACTAACCATGGTCTCTTCACCATCTTCCTCTAGTAAAAGGGGAGAAGTTGACTTGTGTTCATCGATAAGGAAGCTTTTCTAGTGGAAACAAAACTCAGCTATAATTATTATAGTATATACAGTGTACATTGGTTGCTTCATTAACAGTTGTTTACTGTCAATAATCTAACAGCATTAAATAGACCAGCCACACTTCTCAAGTATACTCCTAATTGAAGTATGTACAGGGAGTTATTACAAGGCCATGGTATGTATGCTTGCGAAGCTATAATAAACAATACTTTCAACTTTTTTTTTTTGCTTGAATAACTTCCGTCACACACACTTTAGATCAAAACATAGAAAATTACAAGCAAATTACGATACTATAATCTATGATAATTCATTATTAGTATTATATTACACAATAAAAAAAAACTAAACCAAGATGCACAGTCAGGACAAGGTATACACAGATCAGGTCAAGATATGTACAATGGAAATCAATATAATATTTGGGATATTAATTAAGGAAAGGAGACCTTTGGTTGCAACACATGAAATGTATATTGATGCACTGTCGACATCATCCCTGATTTCCCTCATTTGTATTATTGTTATAAAAGAATATATAATGCAACTTATAAATAAACAACTGTGACTATCCGCCCATTTTTATTTACAACACACCCATTACCTTTTACTGCAAATGTACACCCAAGATAGCCAGCAAATTAATGAAACTATCAATATCAGGTAATACATAGTTTCAGTGTTAAACCACAACCAAATATGATTTTAAGCACCACATGACACATGCTTACATTTGACCATGCCCACCTCGGGGCAAAAAGCGTTCGTTTCTGTCTGGAGCAAGGTACGAGGTGAAGTAAACATCACTTCATTTCTCTTGTTGTATACAATTTCAGGAAATATTGAGCTGTTGGTGGATTAACTTACTACAGTGGAAACCCATAGTCAAGCCAGAGCTGTTAAAGTTAATGTTGCAAACTTTTTTGCTCAAAAAAAGGCGATCACCAATTACTTTCTGCCCCGATGTGGGCGTGCATAAAAATGTGTGGATGATCTGTTTTGGAAGTCATGCGCGTTTGATGTGGCTTAACATCGAAACTATATGTACAAATACAGGCTATAGATCTACCGTATAATAGTACATATGAACACTACATGTAAGTATACAGCTCAATGAGTCAACTAATTCAGATTTCTAATTTTCTATTGACTAAATCAACTGGTAAGTAGTCTATTCAATGTACTATTTGATTCATTTGTTGAAAGCAGTCTTCCTTCTCCTCCTGACTGAACTCTAGCTCCCTCCTCAGTATTCTGATGGCTTCATCTTTACTATGCAGTTTCCTTTGACAAGCTAAATACTAGCAATAAACAGACACACTAAATGCCTGGTTAGGTTTTAATGATTCCATATTTATCTAAAACTTACTTCTGACTGCAAAGTATCATACTGTTCTCTCGACACAAAGACATCTTTTTTCCCTTTCTTTGACGCCATTTTTATTTATTACAATTAATAAACTAGACTATTTAATTCAAGAGCATAATTAAATTATGATCTAATTGAGCCACACCCTCGCTTAGAGCCTATTTAACTTGAGCTTTCTCTCTTGAGAATTCATATCTACACAACTGCCTTCTGCTTTAGATCTTTACGACAACTCAAAATGGTGTATTCGAGAGTTCTTTCCTTGCTGTCTCTGCTTATGCTGTACTCGGAAGTTCACACTCAGGAAGGTAACTTGAATATCTCAGTTTATTTATTTATTTATTTTTTTTTTTTTGCAAACGAGCCTTATTCAGTTATAGTATTTTATTTATCTATCCTTTTTTTTTTTTTTTTTGGGAAAGTCAGACATAGTGCGTACGTGTTGTTGTCGATACACCTTTATTACCAGCTATTATATAGCTTTAGCATGCCATGAAGTGCATACGGGAGTAACTGTTGGCGGGTTTCTTTTGTTTATGGAAATTCGTTATTGCTTCCCTATGAATTCCAGCTGGGTTGTACTTTGTTGTGTTTCGGTGTATAGTCGTAATACTACTATAAAGGGGATATCTGGTTTGCTTTCAATATAGCCTCCAATTTATTATTTGTTCATTTATTGTTTATATTTCCTGTTATAGTGTATGGAGTGGCCACCTTCAACATGCGTGGGGTAGACGGAGTCATCGAATTCCGTCAGTTAGACAATGGAAGCATGATGATCACGGTGAGACAGCTTAAAGGGGTTGTCAGAAAAGAAAAATCGTATTTCTAATGTATCTTACTGCTTGTAAATGCATTAGAGGGAGAGTTTTTTTTTTTTCAAGGCTTGAAAATTGCTTATCTTTATATTTATTTGTTCTCCCTAGTCTGATCTCAGTGGCTTTGCAATGAAACATGGTTGGCACGTACATACCCTCCCAGTGGACACCTCCTTACCTCCTTCTGATAGATGCAGTAATGACTTCGTTGGACTTCATTTCGATCCATTCAATGCCCTTGACAACCCTGACTACTCAACGGACTGCTCACCAACTAATCGAACTGCCTGTGAAGTAGGAGATCTCTCCGGTAAACTAGGCCATCTGTTGCCTTCCAAGACGTACATCGACGATGTTGGAGACCTCACTTTGTTTGGACGCTACGGCATTATGGGACGGTCCATCAAGATCCACGGTATGGAGGATGTCTGTGCCACAATACGTTCCAGCTCTGAACTCGGAAACAACCCTAAACCCGTCAGCTTCCTGCACGCCAGCTTCATTTACCCATATGGTGGAGTGATGTATTTCAGACAGGTCGAAGGAGAGAGTGCCATGATTTGGGGCAAGGTATACTGGACCAACACATCCGTCTCGTCAACTGACAACAGAACAATTAATCACAAGTGGCATGTGCATTTAGACACGGTATGTTTAATAATTGAAAGTGTGCAAGTTGTATTGATTTTATGTCTTCGTACATTAATTTTAGACAATAGATGTTTAATTGCAAGTGTATAAATTATATACTATTAATATTATATAATCTTCTCTCTCTTTAGCCTGGCGTCAATTATAGGGTTGGTAACTGTAGTTTAGTCAAGGGCCATTTTAATCCATATGGTGTTGACATTACAGCCCCTGAATATGTGTACTGTAATGAAGACAACATCACGAACTGTGAGGTCGGTGATCTGAGTGGTAAACATGGTCAACTGAACATACCCATCAGCACTTCTGTATACCAGTCAGACTCTTTTTTCTTCCAAGACAGTTTCCTGAATCTAACGGGTACCAATGCTATCTTGGGTCGCTCCATTGCCATCCATTCTCACGAGGGTAACAAGGGTGTTCAAGGGTGTGCCCCTCTCGTTAGTGTAGAAAGACTATACGTAGCTACAACAGACAACTACTTCAAATCCTCTCAGACCTCGCGCTATGACCAAACCAAGATTGACGCCCACAAGATGTATACCAGCTCCAATTATAAAATCTTCTCATCCGCCATTGCACCCAATGGGCTCTGTCAAGACGAGTTTACAGCAGGTTCCTCTCGAGTCTACAACCCTCACCAAGCTCCCACCCCAGACGGCTCGGATGAGACACCTGATAGATTCTCTGTTGGTAACCTCACAGCTAAGCATGAAAATATCCATAATGGAGGATACTTTGACGAGTTACCTATTCATGGAGTAGAGACGATCGCTGGTCACTCGTTTGGTCTTTCCTATCAGAGCGATGGAGACATAACCTACACCTGTCGTACACTGAGACCTGATTATCCCAGTGGAGCAACTGTCAAAATGGCCAAGGCAACATTCGATGGAACTGTTCAAGGAGCTTTTTATTTTGTAAGTTTTTTTTTTTCCTTTGGTGTAAGCAATTAAACAAACAACACTACTGTTAATCAATTAAATGTAGGTGTCAAATTTTTTTTGACTGCATGGCCCAATTGTGTCTAGTATGTATATTCATAGCCTTATTAATGATGTGCATTGCATATATTGATTTTAATGTGTTGTGTCTTTCTTATCCATTGGGACTAATTGTGAATACATTTTTACTATAGACACAACAGAACTTTGGCGATGGTGTCTATGGGAATACATACATGTTCATTGATATATGGTACAGCAACTCTGACATGAGAAGTGTAAGTAATAAATTGTAATTGATATTTACTAGCTGTTATCATGCATGTGTGTATCCCTATAGACAACTGGACACAACTACCATATCCACGAGAAGCCACCAGTCGCTGGGGCCAACTGTTCGAGTAGTATTGGTGGACACTTCAACCCTTTCATGGCAGAACTTAGTGTTGAAAGCGGCTATAAAACATATTGCAATGAAAACTCCCCATTGAGATGCGAGAGTGGAGACCTCAGCAAGAAACATGGCCAGTTGAATATCGACCCCATCTCGTCTACCAGACAAAGCTACACTTACACCGACCCCAGCCTTAACCTGTTTGGACCATCTGAATATTCCAGTAAGTGCAACCAGTTGTTATGCATTAGTATACTCGCATGTTAAGTGTACATAATGTTTACACACATCTACTTTACATTACTTGTCTTTTTTTCACATTCAAATTTTCTCATGGTAATTATACCCTAATCTTATTGTTGCATTGTGTGTCTACATATGCTTTCAGCCAAGTAACCCGCATATGCTGTGTACTGTAGCTTATACGAGAGGTACAGCAACTGAATCAGGAATGCATGTAGCCATAAATGTTCAAAAGAATTCTTGCTGCTTTAGTAGTGCATCATGACGGCCATTCCTTGTATCACTTTGTTTTAATTGTTGGAACCAACAGAAGCTGTGCTAATACATACTATATTGTAACAAAGTAACTGTACACCCTTTACTGTACCCTATATTGCATGGACAAAAAAATCCCACATAACCCCCCCCCCCCATTGTTCAATAATAGGTGTATTGTGTTACCAATGTGTAACAGACCCACCCGATGTACATATCTCCAACCCCCTCCCCCCACGCACACTAGCCCTATATAGTAATCATATACTCTACCTACATATATGCTAATGTCTTGTATTATATTGGAGTCAGCTGCAGCTAGTGGAATGTATAGTAGTCTTCCTGCCACAAACGCATGCCTTATCTTTAATTCCTACTTCCCTCTTTAAATACAGCCTCATGCACTACTCCATGTACTATTGTCTCACTACTCAACCATCTTATGTTAATAAACCTTGCCTGCTTATCTATTTCCTACACTAGATCATGCATACTCCTTATAGTAGCTGTGTAGTTTATTTTAGTGAGTACTTATACAAACTGTAGCTTCCTGCATTCCAGAGAGTGACCAGTTCAATTGGCATATCGTGTAATAGCTAGCTGGTCATGCACATCATGATATGTTGTACTATTGCTACTTTTAAGTTGACCTAACAACCCTTAGCCCGCCTCTATACCTTCCCACATAGTATACCCCTTTTTCCTACACATGTACCATTGATTTATTTGACCCTTTGGATGTGATGTACTGCACAATGTAGATAGAAGTGTCAAGTGTATATGGGTATGTACCCATATAAAATTTATTGTTGGTATGTATTTTTCACTCCCTTGGCATAATAATCAATGTTTGTAAATTCAACTTGGAAACTTGGAGCATTCACTTTATTATCACTCTACCTCAAGCCAACTGTTCTGTCAAGCCAACTGTTCTGAACCATATGTATATATGTACATGTTTACCGATGATACTATAATAATGATGCTTTGATATGCTTTCTTGTTAGTTATTGGCCGTTCAGTTGGTTTGCACCTGCCAGCTTCAGCCGGCGGAGCCCTGTTTGACTGTGCTGAGATAGAAGAGGTAGTGATGTCCACTGAACCAGTTACTGTTACCTTTGATTATGATGAGGACTTTGACAGGTACAGTATATACACATACATGCTTCAGTAATTGTGTACACAACATCCGAATGAGTAATTGACAAAGTCTATAGAATAAGTTGCCTAAATGCAATACTTTATCTTGACAAGTATTACTACTAAACTAGCCCTTGTAATAATAGAATGGTACGCATTTTAATACTTGTGCTACTGTTTGCTGTTGCTTTTTTTTTGATAGAGCTAATTTTGTTCGAATGGCTACCAATGGAGTTGAAGGAGCCTCACCCAGTGATATTCTTATCGATAGCCAAACCATGACCCGATCAGAGTCTGGTAGAACTGGCAGTGTTAATGCTAGCTTGCTGGTATTGGGTACGTCAGGTGAGTCCATACCCTAGTACATTGATACAATAGATTTACCAAGCATATGTTTTCAATTGATACTAGTTGTACAAATTAAAGTATGGCTGACTATTGTATTTAATTTTGGCATAAAAATATGAAGTCCGCGGGAGGGGGGAGGGGTTGATTATACCGTGTTTAGCAATTAAATTTCAATTGTAATTTCTATAATTGCCTATTGGATCCACTCGTGAATTTTCATATTTCAATGTACATTTTGTAGTTTTTTAATTGGAAACGGGAAATGCTAATTGTAAATATTTGTTCCTAAAGAATTGCATGTGTAGCTGTTGCAAATAATTAAAAAAAACTTTTTTTCCTGTAATTGTGTGTTGTATATGCTACCACTGTGCATCGATTGCCATATAGTAGTGGTTATGTTTTATTTTGCTATCATAATTAACTGTATTTTACTATAGAATCTGATGCAAATGACAAGGCCAGGAGTGTGCAGTCAAATATTTCCAGTTCCAGTGCAATAGTACAGGGATCCATGGTTACGCTAATCAGTGTGATACTGTTGCAGGTTTGTAGTGCTCTTCTGTTCCTGTAAATAAACTTGATGAACACTCCTTTCCTTTCGTTTATTGTATACTTTAACAATTGCAACTGCCGATTTGATTACAATTACTTTATGCCTATTTATTATACTTCTTTTAAAGGTTTTATTCAGTGTAGATTTTTTTTTTTTAAATGGTAAATGAATTTTTGTGATTAAAAATGAAATTTGTGGAATGTAGAGCCAGAGGAATCTTATCGACTAACTTGACTTCATTCTAAATCACTGGTTTTTAAATCGATGGAGCATGTATGCATGATCTAATCCATTCATTATGGATTATTCATATTAATTTTGATTAAAGCATGTACATGGACCAAACACGTACAATCAGTTGATCAAGGGATATGTTCACTGATCACAGTAGAAGCCTTACGATATACCTAACCTGGTACTATGAAATCCTGGCAATAGTAATTTTTATTACGAATGTACTAGTGCTGAAACAAGTAAACAGTGTAGTACTTAATGGTAGTGAATATGATGATACAGTATATATATTATTCAGAACTGTAGAGTGTAACATTGTATATATGGTTCACAGTGTGTTAGTCTACAGTTCTATCTAGTCATTAGTGTACATATATTTAGGGGGATTGTGTGTATTGATAGAGATCCGCCCACAGCCATTAATCATCCTCAAGATACAAACAAACAGGAAAGGGGCACAGTTAATCTGGCCTGCTGCGTAGTAACTAAAGTATGTTCATGTTGAGTTGATGATTTGCTCATTAGTATTCATTGGCAATTATTGCGCAATATATATTTATTTTCATATATGTATTAAGTATAGAAGTTGAGTGGGCTGTGTGTAGCCATAATTTTAGAATGAACAAATCCTCAACTCAACATAAACAGACGTCAGCAGACTAAACCCAACATACCTACCAGTTATATTTATAGCTGTAGTACTTATCATAGTAACCAAGGAACCAGTACAATTACTATTGCACTACAGAAAATGGAAGGGAGGTGGAGAGGGGATGTGTATATACACACACATATATCCAGGGAACAGTAATATATTCCAAATGTTGAACAAGAAATTAAGCTACACAATAGTTAACTTTGCTACACATTTGGAGGCGCGGCTCATAAAATAAGTAAACCCTTATAGAAAAGTTAGTGTACTTTAATGGACTCAGCAATATATAGTGAAAGTAGATAAAGTAAAGTATACTAAACTTTAGTTTGTGTAATACCTTAAATATATTAATTTGGGAATGTGTTATCTATGTGTGTGTGTGTATGTGTGTGTATGTGTGTATGTTTCAATAATGCACACACACACACAAGATAGGTAAACAAACAACAATTCAGATAAATACTTGTGTACATATTGCAGTACATTTCTACTCTCACCTAATTCAGTGGAAGGTCAAAAACACAAAATAAGAAATGAACTTGTTTTTAGTTATTTTTTTTTTGTGCATGCATAGCTAAGCTGCAAGAAACAATTACTGCTTTGATATTCTGCATGACATATGGAATATTATATATTATATATACAGTACACAGTAATAGAGTTAAAAACACACAACTATACTAAGGGGTGGTTACGTGAGTTAACTGTAATATTAGTAAAGTCAATATTATCAGATATACCGTATAAGTGGAATCTTTCAAGTGGATAAACTTCGGCGAATCAGGGTAAATTAGCCTTTCACGAGGATAAACATTCACGAAAAGCTTGATAATAGTGCCGTTTTATGCTTAATTCTGTATTCGCGAGGTAATAGTTTCGCGAATCACCTCCTAATCCACGAAAAAAGCGAAACTTTCCCCACTCGAAAGATTCCAATTATATGGTATTACCAGCTAAGGGGCGGAGCCAATCTGGTAAACATGACAACTCAATTTGTAGTGTTTCACTCACAACGGTTATGGGTTAATTTGTTTATGTCAATATGGGTGGTATAATAACACACAAAGGCTAATACACACAAGGAAAGAGTATGTGTACATGTATGTGTGTGTATATAGGATATAGCTTTGTAAGCCCAATGATTATATAGCAAGGTATGCGTATATTGATAGTGATTCATACAGTCAAGAAATAGATCATGCAGTCAAAAGAAAGGTAACACTGTTATATAAGGTACATATTATCAGTAGTGGGTGCTATACAGTACTAACTATACTTGCTATGAAACCATATACATGTGTAAAAACATGTGCACAAGATGTCCTACTATTATATATATTATAAAAAAAATAATCAACCACCTTCAATACTTTTCAGGAAAAGGCAACAAAAAAATTATTGAATATCCATTTCATGTGTTTATCATAAATGTGATTGTTGTGACTTGCTTGCAATGACTTTCAGCTGAAACGTTTACAGTTAAAATTTAGCTTTAACCCATGAGCTGTTCTTGGCCCATTGAAATATTGAACAATAAAATAAAAACTAAAAATATCTTTAGTTAAATGCTAAAACCTATTAGATAAAAAAAAATCAGAGGGACTTAGTTAAAAAAAGCTATAAAAAAAACTTTATCCAGCACCGAAACAATTATGATAAACATGACTAACTAATGGCAGTAATTTGGGTATATTTAACACACCAGTGGAAGTCAAACCTCTACAGTCGATTAGATGGAGTTCGTTTAATCTCCTTAGAGCAGGTAAGTATTGTAGACACTCATCGGTTATATTAGTTGCACTAAGGTAAAGAACAGTTAGTGAAACCTCGTCTTGTTGATGCTGGCACAATGTCTTCACACAATCATCGTTAACACGATAACATCCTGTGAGATCCAGTGACTGAAGGCTTCTCCTCCAGGAGGTGTTTCTGGAAATTGCTTTTATTTCGAATTCGCCGGTTTTGACAGTGTTCCGCAATGAGAGGTGTGTCAAGCATGGCCATTGAGCCAGTTCTAACCAATGGATTACAGTGTTACAATTAATCAGAGAAACCTTCTCCAATGACTCCATGGACAGCAACTTGCAATGATCGTAACCACTCCGAATGAAAGTGAGGTCGCAGTTAATTAATTGTACCTCGGTCATATTCGAGCATTTCTCCACAAGTGTATTCAATACTCCATTGTCTATTTTAGGCTTACGAGCAGCCTTGCCATGTAAATCATAGCTTGATTGTATCTTGATGGAATAGAGCTTTGACGATAACTTTATGTCTATGAACTTTTTGGTATTTCTAATGTCCATATATGGCAATGTTGACATGTCCACGTTCATCCATACATATTCGTCTTGACTCAAGTGATAGAAACGTTTTGAAACCCGTGATAATCTAATAATAGACGCAGCATCAAGGTAGAACATTATTAAAAGGGTAACGTTGTCTGGGAGCTTGTCAAGACGGGCTGAAGGTGCTAATATCTCGAGCAGTTCATGGCTTTTCTGTAATTATTAGTACGAAACAGAATAGGTAATTAAGCACTTGAGTTATAGATCTAGTGGGCTGTATTGCATACCTTCATCTTCTTCCTCTGAATTGGAACTCCTTCAGAGCTCCACCTTTCACGTTTAGTTGCCATTTTTCCCCCCCGGATAAACTTTATTAACGTTAACTTTTTATATCCATTACGTAATCCTAAAGCCCACGTGGTCTCAAGGGGTGGGAATGTGATCTCGTGTACACTCGTTGGGTGACCTACAAGGAAGACACAGCTGCACTCCCTCTACGTTTGTGGGATTATTACCGATCTGAGCCGGTTCTTCACTATTTCAAAGTCACAGTTGACGCTCTGGATAGTTGATCTGTGGTCCTCTGCCCTTCGTTTCGTATCTAAGCCTCCCTACTCGCCCCCAAATAATCAGCGAAATTCATCGCGTCGTTCTCTTGACAACCACCAAAAATTTTTTTAAATAAATAATAATAATAATCATTGTCTTCTACTTGTCTTCTATTTGCACTTCCTCGGGACTTATCATGGACAAGAAACTAGAAAGTAAGTGCTTCGTGAGCTCTTGATTGATTGATTGTATGTGAATAGATTGTTCGCCTCTTTCACTGCTTTTTTTCAGCGTAGGCTGTGTCCGCACCACGAGGGTTAGTGTTTACATTGCTAGTCCACGTGGTGACCGACTTCTATGCTTAGAGAGAGGAAAAAAAAAAAAAAAGCTGTTAACGCTTTCATGGGTGAACAGTCTTAGTAGAACTGTTGTGGTCTGAAAAGATCGAAGAAGAAAACGCGTTCGAGTGTACGTCTTGTTGCAAACACCGTATCACGCACGCGACTAGGCTTCTCTCGGTTAATTTTTTTTTTTATTTTTCGTAGAACCGTAGATGTTTCTATTGTTTTCAGAAACACTAAGTTATGCCACATCTTTTCTTTCCTTTGCAGTTGATATGGCAGACGCCATGGACGTAAAAGCAGGACTAGAAGCACTCATTCAAGCTGCCCAGTTCCTTGAGGAAAACGGAGGTACGAGTATACATCATAAAGATTTTGTGGTTGAACTTTAAATTAGCAGTAGTTTGTTGTATGTAAGCTGAACTGGTCTCTTGTATTTATTGTTTTTGCCAGAACCTTGCATTATACAAGCTTCTTATCGCTTGTTAGAATATGTAAACTTTGTTTTTATGTTAGAGCAGTGCTAATTCTAAAATATTTGGAATTCGTTATGTGATAAATAAGTTTGTTTTCTGATTTTCTCGTGTCCCAGCATCTACCACTGGAGCCGAAGTAGATATTCACACTTCCGATACACGCAAGAAGTTGGCTCGCCATCGCATCAAGAAGCCTTCCCCGTACAGGTGAATGATAATGTTCCTTGCGGTATGTGTGATATATATTCTTGCTAATTTCCATCAGTGGAACATGTGTATCATTAATCATTTGGCATAGGGCTGTGCATGTATATTGTGTTTCCTATTTCCCCATAAAAGTAGTGTTGACTGCCACGTGGTTTGATAATCGACACTAGTCATTACATGGCCCATTATAAACTTGCATTAATGGCACCTCCTTGTTTGGTTCTGTGCACTACGAAGTTAGTACAATATTTTTTGCCAAGTTTTGAAAAAATAGGCTATCGCTTAAACCACACACATTTATCCAGTAAAACTAGTATACAGTTCTGGTTATACTTGAATACATGTACAAATGTACACAATAGAAAAGTAGATTTCCTCTCTCTCTCTCACTCTCTCTGTGTCTTGATTATAGCGTTAGTGTTTATGTTTGCATTAATAGTGGTGTTGGTGTTAAAACCACACTCATTAAATATCTGTGGTATGCCAGCACTTCAGGGGAGTGCTTGTCCCCCTTTTATGTTGTAACTCTCACAGTTTACAATCAGAAGCTCTAGCAATGTTATCCAGTCCTTATTATAGCTTATAGGGGTAACTAGACTTTTGCCTTCTTTGCACATTCTTTGATATTTCCTGATTGGACAAATTATTGAAATGCTATTATTTTATATGCCAAGTCATGAGGTTCATGAATAAACTGGTTTGACCTGTTTTAAAAGCATATGGCCCTTATTGATCCTGGGCATAGTTAAAGGTGTTATCAAACCTATTTACATTGTAATGCCATGTTCGTGTAAACTTTAAAATGAATTTTTGGGACACTTTTATGATTGAGCAAGTCTGATTGTGTTCCTCTCTAGTTCATCAGCTGAGAGTGGGTTTTGGCATGCAACAACACATCCTGTAACTGTACAGTATAATTGTACATTTAAGTAAAGGGGTGGAGGGTGGGAGGGTAGTGGAAACTTAGTGTGACGATGTATTATTGTATCCTTTTATTTTTGTTTCGTAGTCGAACCACACATAATCTTCTTGAAAAGAACAGGTCAGTACTGATTCCTTACCTGTGTGAAAATGGCATACGTAAAGTACTGTAACATGTTGCACAACAAGAATTTGACACATTGTTAATCATAAACTAGAGCTCTATCATTAAGTGTCATGTAATTCAGTACAGTGTAAAGTATAACAATCTCAGTAACTGAGTGTGTGACTGTCTGTTGTGTTGAGTACTTATAGCCTTGTGTGGTAGTAATTTTGCCTCCTCTTGCTGGCTGGGATCGTCACTCAACTAATAGCACCTCTATCTGGTTTGTGTGTTAGTAACTTCACAAGGTGCTGGTATTTTTCATGATTGTTTATAAGCAAATCAGACAATCCACGTGCATTGATATTTCAAGGCCTTGCATATGGTGGTACAGTTGGTCTGTATTATGGTACCATCCATATTTATCCTGCAGTAGGGTAGTATATTACTTTGTGTTCTTGTTATAATTAAGCCACTATTCCTGTCCTCGTGTTTTTTGATTCAAACAAATTCCAAAGGGGTGAGGGATAAGGGGTTTCTTCCTTTAGATTGATTCAAAATCATGAAAGCAATGATGTAGAAACACTCTAGTATACACTAAATGATACAGTGTTTTTGAAGGATAATTAGTTTACTACACTAAAAGGCAGCTACACAAGTTACAACCCTACGTAACCTGCTGCCTGTATTAATTGTGTTTATGTGTTTGTGTGTGTGTTGAGTTAGGGCTCCATTGGGAGAAAGGTCCTTCAGGCACTGATCAATACTAGTGTCAGGTTTTTGGTTTCATGTTTACATTCCACAATTCATAGGTCACCTCCCACTATTGCTAGTGTCTATAACTGTATACACTGTACCTGATCACACACATTATTGTAGTTCTTAGTGGTATTCAAGAGCCTGTGAATATGTTTATCTGATAAGAGGGTATAGTATACTGTTACTACCCTAGCATTCCACAAAGGTTATGATTACCATTCAACTACTATGTGTGAGCCACCCTTTTAACAAGCTATTGAAACTTTATATTTCAGGGGGTGTGTACCGTTCTCTGCCCCTTTAACTATATTCCTAGTCTCAAAGGAGTTCAAACATTAGCTTGAATATCACTTTACACTTTAATGTACATTGTATGGTACACATGTATAAATGTGTGTCTGTGTGTAGTGTTTGTTTTCCTGACTGTCTATCATTAATTTGGTTTAAGTTTCTTCAAGATTGACCACATGTTTAATAAACCCAGACCACATTTGGTTTGTAGGAGTACTTTATAGTAGTAAAAGAACTCAAAGTTTCTTTTTTTGTATGGCTTTGAGAGTACTTGCTTCCTTGTGAAGCGCATGGTGTTAGTGTAAACCCTGGCTGTGATGTGTTTGCTATGCTTTCATTTTTTGTTTTTTTGGGAATTTTTTTTTTCAATGTTTATTATTGATAGCATTGGTTCTGTTCAACAACTATACAATGTGCATACATGTATGTACATGTACATATATTATAGTGAAACATGGGGCATTGTCTTTTGTTGAAAATTGATTTAAGTTTATTAATAATTGGGGAATTTCCCAGGGGCAAGTCCCTTTCATTTTCCATGTTCCCTGTTTGTATTATTTAGTGTACATACAGTATGTACTATGTACATCATTCCATTGATTTAAATAATATTGATTTATTTAGTGCTACGTTTATGTACTGTACTTGTAGGTATATTTTTACATTTTTATGTTAATCTTTGTGCTGATCTTTAGGAATTGATATTTATTTCAGTCTAAACATTTTCATTGTTTATCGAAATACAATGGTTATAGTACATTGTATGTATTGGATTGAGTGGGTATATAGTCATGTTCCTTGACATGCATATCTCACATGTGAATGCTCATGTTCGACCATGTGATTACCTGTTAGACTATATTTGGACTATGCCTGCATAGCTTAGCAGTAGTAGTCCAGTTATTCATTGCCCCCACATGAAGGTTGTAGTGTGCTAGTATTGTTAACTACATTCACTGCCTGTTGATGTCTCATACACATCATACAGTACATGTATGTGTATATGTGTGTTTGTGTGTGTATGAATGGGCCCACATGTGCTGTGTAGTGCATAATCTATTCCAGGAATTGCTCACAATGTT
>JAYJLX010037640.1:2347-15902 GCA_036873525.1 Chalinula nematifera | reverse complement strand
GGTCTTTCCGGTCAGTATAAATGGGGAGGAATTGCAGGTAGACCCCAGGCCATCTACACACAATGTGTGTAGAGCACATGTGCCCCGCAAACCATGTAGTCTGAAACCCAGACTGCACCACCACAACATATACAGTTCAGTGCTCCTTTTATATGAAACGAATTTTGTTCACGTTTTGTATTGTGGGTTTGGTTAGTGACCGTCACTGTGACGTCACTTAATGATTTCATAGCCCTACTCAGCAATGGTTAAGCACTTCGCAATGGTTAAGCACTATACATGAAGCTTTTATAACTCCGCGATGCTACAAGATATGCAGACGGGACTCGTACCACTGAAATCAGCTCTTCAGAGCAGCTAAAACTATTCAATTATGTAAAAGATTGCAAGTATAGAACATATTGCAATAAAACTCACCATACATAAGAGTAGGAAGCTGCAGCAGCACAGCTTCGCTGGTGAAAAAAATTAACTAAACCAGACAACACTGTCACGAAAAGAATAAGATATCAGGGAGTGGCTCAGCTGAAGCTAGTGCAAGAAAAAAAAACCTTTAAAAAATATAAAACAAAATAAAAACAATAATATTATTGGATCATATACACAACCATGCATGGCTATATAATGAGTTATGCTACAGGGTAAAGTCAGTGTCATCTGAATCACTGGAAGATGAGCTTGAGGAAGAATCAGAAAGGTCTTTAGGTAGTTCTATCATCTTACTTACTCCATCTTCATCTGTCACAAATATACCTATAGTCTCTTCCACTTGGGGGTTTCCTTTATGCCATGCTTTGGCAAATTTTACTGCCTGAATCTTCCCGCTCCTTTTCTTAGTATTCCGTCCAGTACGGTGGGTCGTTCCAGATCCAGTGCCTGAATTTTTCAATGTCTTTAGCTCCACGACCAGGAACCGATTTCGCCCGTCCGTACATAACAGATCTCCTTTACCAGACCCATTGCTCTCCCATTCCACGTCATATAGCAAGCTATATTCATCAAGGTACTGTTTCCAGCCCCTAATTGAATCAGGAGCCATTATCATAGTACGTAGCAGGTGGAATTCTTGTGATTGGTACCACTCATGGCCAGTGATATAATGCCTCAGTACTTCATCACGTTTTTGGCATTCAGCCATATTTGTTATACACGGCCATTTCAGTGAGTCACTACTTCGTAGGGACCGTGCTGTACTGCTGGACTTGGACTTTGTTTCAGACTTTGCTTTAGATGTTTTAGCAGAGGTTTTGGCATATTTTTTCGAAGCGCTCGAAGGTGCCACTGCTCGTTTTCTTGTTAATCGAAAACTGCAATGATCACTAGAGCTTGACTCAGAGCTTGAAGAGCTGGAATAATGTCTAGTTTTAGATGTTTTGGCAGAGGTTTTGGCATATTTTTTTGAAATACTTGATGGTGCCACTACTTGTTTTCTAGTTAATCGAGAACTGCAATGATCACTCGAGCTTGAGCTTGAAGAACTGGAGTAATCTTTAGTTAGTTTAAATACACTTGAGCTTGACTCGGAGCTTGAAAAACTGGAGTAATCTCTAGTTAGTTTAGTTCCAGATCTAAGTCCTCGCTTTGCTGATGAAGCTGTAAGGGTTTCACTAGGCCATTTTATTGATTTACTACTTCTTAGAGACCATGGAGTACTGCTGGTCTTGGGATTCGTTTTAGACAACGTTTTGGCCCCATTAAATGATGACGCTGTTTGTCGCTTTCTCATAAATTGAGGACTGATATCAGGAGAGCTTTCACTCCAGCTGGAATCAGAATCTCTAGTCCGTTTGGTCCGTGAAGTAAAGGAAGACATTCTTTTGACTCTTTTCAATTCTATCCTAGGTTCTAAACACTTTGCCCCGAGTCTTTCTGCCAATCGTAGCCTCGACCGTAGCATCCGTATAGTCGCCATTTAATGGTAGGTGTGGCAAGTGAACAAACAAACAACATCAAAACAACAATCATAGTTAGTATTAGTTACAATACGTACACTACCGTAAACTGTACAAAGATATCAGAGGGGAGTGGCTGAAGTCTGCAAAGAATTGTCAAAGTAACTACTGACTAAAATAACAAAGGATTAGAAAAAAATAGTTTCAACGTTCAATTCTTGTAAATTGTTATGCATTAATTAAAGTCTTTAATTGCCCAAAGTTTGGGCTACCCCATCCCGATGTGGGGTCCCAACCACTGGCAGCTGGAAATCCTTTACACCATGCTTTACCCCTATTGGTACCCTGTGTATAACAATGTATAAAGTTTATAAATGCGCATCAATAAATAAGGCATACCTCTGTTATGTCAGTGAATCCTTTACCACTCAGCTTATAGAGGAGAGGGTTTAGAAACCCGAGCGTCGATTTCCCATTGTTCAATCTGATATCATTTAGAAGCGAAATAATTCCAGCTGTTGTTGGAGCGGCACAACTTGTCCCATCGACAGGCCATGGGATACCCAAAATAACTATGTCGTAATTTATTGAGTAAACGCTCAAGTCAGGGTAACCTCGGCCTTTGCCATTAAACTTCTTCGAACTTGGAAGGGATTTAGTGTTTTCGAGGTACGAATTGACTGCGGGACTTTGATAGGATGGTGTTGGAAAGGTATTAGAGAAGCCTCCTCCGCTGTGGTCCCAGCATTCCGACATACTAACCGTACCACCCACGGCCGTCACATGAGGACTACTAGCTGGCCACATTGGCTCGAATTTACCTCCTTTGGTTAAACTACACGACGTTCCATCATCACCGGAAGCAAATAAAAGCGAACGACCAGAAATTCCTAGTTTCATAAACTCCTGTTCTGTACGAGACATGTAGCTTGGGTCAATGGTGCTTTCGTAGTCGCCATAACTAATGGAATGAACCCACGGTGAGTCTGTATTATTTACCAACTCGAGTAGCCATGTTATAAAGTCTTCTTGTTTCCCGTTCGCATCTTTACTAACTGAAATAAACCATGTATTCACATTACAACCAGTGGCAGTGATGTACTGCACATCAAGTGATGCTTCCATTCCTGGGTCACCTGGATTGTTAGTTCCAATGATTTTAGCGATCGGGTTGGATGAAATGTTGTATTGGGCTTGGAAAGCCTTTAAGTCATTCTGGCTAAAATACTGTCCCAGGAATGACGCAATAGCT
The DNA here is from genome assembly GCA_036873525.1 of Chalinula nematifera. Taxonomy (NCBI): domain Eukaryota; kingdom Metazoa; phylum Porifera; class Demospongiae; order Haplosclerida; family Chalinidae; genus Chalinula; species Chalinula nematifera. Next base: position 12,758 of record JAYJLX010037640.1, on the reverse strand, counting down.
TGTGAATTGTTATCATTACTGGAACAGTAGCCAGATATATTGTATGCCTTGTCGATAACCGGAGGTGTTACATCACCTGGGGTGGGGTCATATAGTGGGCGGGGCTTGTGTGATTGCATTGCAGTGGAAGGGAAGTCACTAATCCCAACAACAAAGTCAACATGACTGGCAAGAGATTGAGGAATCACGGAATCGACAGACCTTATCACAGTTAAACCACGATTTGTTCTGTGTTTGAATACATAAAACGTGGCATTAAAAAGTTCCTCTGCAACCGAAACAGGAAAGCTAGCGACAGCGAAACTTCGTCCAATTGTAAATTTAGCATTATTAATACCATACGATTCCAACACTTCCACTACCTTCTCGACAGCTACCGAATCTCCATGGACATATTTGGATATTTCTTGAAGGGTAAGGTATTTACCATACTCTGGTGAATTCGGATCAGACACTGCGTCAATAGTGGACTTTAACCATTCGGTATTAGCTTGTTTGATTGCTAGAGTCACTTGAACCTGCAGAATAGATATTGATAATTACATAATATCATACGTATAAAGCATGTGAATGTCAGTAGACAATTACCTGATAGTCAGATCTTGGTTTCCTTCCAGTTGTTGACCAGAGTTCATGAGAGTATTTGCTCATTCCTTCCACCACTGGCATTATAGTAATGAAGCATGAAAATATCCAGACTTTGAGGAACACACTTTTATCAGCCATTTTTTTTTCCTGTTTGAGGCATGTGTTTACTGAAACCACATCAAAGGTAATGGAGTTGACACACCTACTGTCACCTAGTCTATAATTAATTAGCTATTGTTTTAGAAGGAGTGGCTGTTTACATAATTAAAGCATTTTATAACTATGGACGGTTTTAGGCGGACTATCTTTGTCTTTGCGGGTGTTTTTGCCATTCTTGTTGTTACTGTTGTTGACTGCAGCATTTCATTTCAAGAGGAAACCATATTGCTCCTGCCAACTAATCAAAAATGTTCACCATTCAAAGGAACCTGTAAGAAAGGAGATCTGCTGGACCCATCAATAGCTGACTGTGGTTTCCATAGAAAGCATGCTTTACACCCACTAACATGCTCAGCCCAGGGTAGTGGTGGTGTTATAAGCTGGGTGGTGGGCCCAGACAAGCAACAAATGTGTAAGCCTAAGAACCAAGATGTGAAGTTAGTTTGTGGTTCACATGGTACAAACACCAGGTGTGTTTGCAGTGACTATAAGTTTCAGCCAAACACCTGTCGATGTCAGTACTGGACCAAGGCCACACCTGGTGAGGATAAACCTGGTTTCTGCACAGCTCATTATCTGGGAGGGGACATGGGAATACATCACTACGCTTGCTGTAATAATTGCGGCCATAATGACAGTAACATTGAATCGAAATCACTTCCCGCCATTAATAAAAATCATGTGGGCTGTGATAAAGTTACATACCAAGGTGGAAGTAGCGAATCTTATTGCGGCCATTGTGGAAAGCCCCTTGGTGGCGGAGAATTGAAATGGTACTTTAATTGTGTAAACTGTTCGGTTCAGGAAACCTGTCGTAAGGAATGTGACAAGGCGGTATCCACTGTTGTAGGTCTGTGCTGGAAATGGGTGAACTGTTTTAAAGGATGTTGCACTAAAATGTCTCGCAGTGAATTTCAAAGCAAAAGGAGTTTCGAAGAGCTCTTGGAGGAACCAGTTGATGTGGCCGGAGGATTTTGTGGGGATTTGTCTTGTTCAGGTGTTGAAACCGTAGAGTCTTGTCCATCTGATTGCTGCCCAAAAATTAACAATACTACTTGCAGCGAGAAAGAGTGCTCACCTATGTGTTGCTTAAAAGATGATTGTTGCAACTAGACTATATTATGTTAGGTTACATTATATTGTTTAAAAAAAAGAAAAAAAAAAAACTGAAAGAAAAAAAAAAAAAAGTGGTCCATGTGAGGCTCGAACTCACGACCTTCGCGTTATCAGCACGACGCTCTAGCCAACTGAGCTAATGGACCAGCTCACACTCAGAGGTGTTAATTAAGTCAAGTATTTTATTCGCTTTCAAGTTCTAGAGGTCAGTGCAAACTACAAAGCCATGCTGACATCAGAAACAATGTTCCTTCTCGCTTTCTCCGTACTCGTTGCTTTCCAAGCTACCTCTGCTTACGAGAACAAGGAGCAAGAATGGGTGTCAACAAGGCGTGCCAATCCTAAAGAGATAGTCAATGTCACTCTGGCTCTGAAGCAGATCAATACAGAATGGTTGGACGAGACTCTTGCAGCTGTTTCATACCCAGATTCACCTCGATACGGACACTATATGAGTTTGGGAGAGATAGTAAAGCACGTGCATGCAGATCCTGAGGGGGTAAAAGCTGTGAAAGCGTTTCTGGAGCGTCATGCCAGCATAGAGTCCCAGTTCACAGTGGGAGACGGTTTTGCTAAGCTAAGCATGCCTGTTTCTACTGCTGAGGACCTGTTCTCAGCTCAGTTCTACCATTACCAACACGTTAAAAACCCCAGCCTTTCAACCATGCGTACCCTTACGTACTCAATACCTCAAACTATTGCTTCGTTTGTGGAATTCTCTTGTTGCATTGATAAGCTCCCCAGCCCAAATCAAGTTGGTGTGCTACGTTCGTATGATGCCACACCAGCTGTGTCTGTCTCTCCGAGCTCCATCAGGTCGAGTTATGAAATCAACGATTACGTGGCGACCAATTCCTCAACCACGCAGGCAATTGCTGCCTTTCTGAAGCAACATTTCAGCCCTTCCGATTTGGAAAAATTCCAGAAGAAGTTTGACATACCTTTAAACCCTATTGCTAAAGTAATCGGTAAAAACAAGATACCGTCTGGAGCGGAGGCATCCCTTGACGTTCAGTATATCACAGGTATTATTGCCAATGCTCTAACATTATTCATAGCTTTTAAAATATTTAATTAATGATCGTACTTGTATTAATTTTACGGTCAAATTTACATATTTTGCAGCTATCGGTCAAAAAGCCGTAACTTGGTTCATTTCCATTTCCACCTATTCCAACAAGGGTCAGGAAGACTTCCTCTCATGGCTGATGACATTGGTAAACACCTCGGACATACCTCTGGTACACTCTGTCAGCTACGGAGACTATGAAGACACTATTGAACATAGCTACATAATGCGCTGTGAACAGGAGTTCAAGAAGCTTGGGATAATGGGACTGACCATTTTGTTTGCATCTGGTGATAGCGGAGTTAATTGCCACGGAGAAGGATCCAAGTTCCGTCCCAATTGGCCAGCTAGCAGTCCATCAATAACAGTCGTAGGCGGGACTGTGTCTCTAGAGGAGGTGTGGTCAGACGGAGGGGGAGGATTTTCCAATGTGTTCCCCACACCAGACTATCAGTCCGAAACAGTTAAGAACTGGCTTCAAAATGGCGACCCACCTCCCAGTAAGTATTTCAACAGTTCTGGACGAGCTTATCCTGACGTAAGCGCTTATGCAGTAAATTTTGAGATTATCATGGATGGAGGTGGATTGGATGTTGATGGAACCAGCTGTGCTGCTCCCACGACAGCTGGAGTTATTTCCCTCCTGAATGATGTTAGATTGAACAGTGGGAAGAGTTCCTTGGGTTTTATAAATCCAATGTTATACAAGTCTCTCGGCGAGAAAGGATTTTTCGATATCACTAGTGGAAAGAACAGCGGTGGAGGGCTTTTCTGTCCAGGATTTAAAGCAGTTAAAGGATGGGATCCTGCGTCAGGATGGGGAAGTCCTAACTTCAAGCTTCTAAAGGACTTGGTGAATCAATGAATGATAGCTTGTTACACAACAAATTAATTATTATTGTTTAAAAAGTAAACATTGCTGAATAATTAGTTGCTGAACTTTATTCCCTATTTTAATGTTTTGTTATATATAATATTAATTTTTTTTCTTTACTAAAAACAATTGTTAGCAATCAATCAAAGCTCTTGTTTGGTTTCATGTGGTACACAGGGTTTTGACAGCTGCTGTAGGTAGTCCCTTTCCAACACTATTCCTTCACACTTGGGAACAGGCAGAGTGGCTGCCTGACATGAGTTATTCATACCTGAACAAGAAAAAAAAAAACAAATTCAATGAAAACTGTATCCCATAAGCTAAAAAACTATACACAACCAATCTGTAGAAAATGCGCTGCATACATAAATAACACGTGTTATACATGTTCAGCTGATATAGAGTTTTGTAATTGGATAATTGAACAGCGTTCCACTCTACTACACAGCAATGTAAACAATAATATATGGGACTTACTATGACTACACCCTAGCTATAACACAATAGGGAGGACACAGACTAATTGAGGTAATAAGATGGTAAGAACAGCAATTTTGAAAGGTTTCCCCGTACATAAACGAATATGTATGTATCAATTGACCTTGCCCACCACCCATGTGTACATACGGGTCGTGTGTCTGCCGACCACACGATGTGAAGATGAGTAATTGTTCAGTACTAAACCAAATTATATCCAATCTTCGATTTTAAAGATAGTACGGAAAACTGATAGCAACAAATGTTATGCATAATAAAAATTAATACAGAAGCTATATACATTAGTTGCAGGTGATTAATGCGTGAATCGTTGACACAGTATGTACTATGTACATGCATTGTGTGTACATGCATTGTGTATGCATGTAGTTAAATGGATAATGACAGTATTACATTTATAATGCTTGTTGTGTGTGCATAATAATGTGTTAATATAACAAACATTGTATCCTTGTTACTAAAACTATCTAATTTCATGCATGTGAATTTTAATAAAAACAAAATAATTATTACTTTTGATATTATGTAATCCTTATTAAAAGTAGAAGGTCACACCTCCTCCAAGCCATTCCTACCTATACCTACAGCTGGTGAGTATATAAGGAGAGCTGCTTCAACTGTTACTTATCTCATTATTAATTGTACACTACTATTGGATTGAAAATGATTATTCATCTGATATGGATTCTAATGGCACAGTATTGTTTAATACAAGCTCAAAGTGAGTATACGTAATTATAACTGCACACATACAGCAGTATACTGTGTCATATTGTATACTGGCTATTCTTTTCCTTTCAATGTAGCATTTTGTGAACCAGCAGAAGCATTCGTGGTTGAAATACGTCTCAAAGAGCTGGCACCACAAGACGGAGTCACATGCACCACTGTAGATGCCCTCACTGGTTTCTATGCAATGGTACCAGAGGTACTGCTCACACCAGGTGTTGTCATACCAGCAAACTGTACTGTTCAAAGATTGCTCAGCTACAACTGCAGAGAGAGCATTAGCTTCCTCAACGTTGGCAAGCGATCAAAGACGAAATCGTGCAAGAAGCATTATTCCCCGTCAATGGGAGCTCAGATCGAGATACAAACGCTGTTACTATGTAATGCATGTCAAGTAACTACTACCTCAAGCAGAGTTCCTTATAGAGGCAGAATCGATTCAAATAACTTGATAGATCAAGAACAGCTCGCTGCTACCCTTAATGTCGCTGGGCTGTCATTTTCTGTTAAAGCATTTGAACAAGATGTATATGAACAAACAGGGTCAAGAGGACGCAGATCTGGTAGAGGAGGTTTTAGAAGCAAGTATAGCAATGGGAGAAGGAGTGCAACAAGGAACTATACTGGTAGAGGTGGGTATAGAAAGACTGGCAGGCGTACTGGTACCAATAAATTTCGATCAACATTCTTTTGTGGGAACCAGTTTCTTTCATCATACTATGCTGGTAGCACAGTGCAATGTGGTACGTGAAACATAGTAATAATTAATACTATATTATATGCTAATGAATAATGGTTTCCTCTTTAGAGTGTCCTCGTGAATGTATGCTGTAACTACTCCAGTCAAGTTTCTACATCATAAACGTACTGAACTTGAAGGCAAAAATTTTGCTATCACTTGATGTTATTTAGTCATATGCTCATAAATATAATATACATACGTCATTATACATGAATCATAATTATTATATTTTCCACATGTTTATAATTAGTTTCACGTCCACAAGATATTACTATAGTAAAGTGTATTGCAAAACAGATCATTCTGCACCGTTCTGATCAAGTATAGTTGAATGATACTATTTAACAGTGTTTCATATTGATACTAGCTAGGATAACAGAGTATAGGTCCATCAATATGCACTGAATGTATGTCTGAGTGTAGACTATGTATGGGCGGTACGTTAGATAGCTGCAACAGCTGCAACCATATGCACACATACATACCTGATAATTTTTGAACTAGATCATCCAATACTGTTTCACTGTTTGCAATGAATTCCTCACATGTGTACAGCTCTGCAGTATACTGGCACCCATAGCTTTGGGAGTTGCCTTGGGAATCCTTACAGATGCATGCCGTGGCGATGGCACCACTGGTCTGGCCTGTTCGGAGGTCGAACCACGTGCAATGGGAACCATCAGAGGTTTTGAATTCACCTGATCTTGATTTAGTTGTGAATCCTGTTTGGAAATAAAGGAGAAGTAACGTGATGATGATGATGGACATGATATTCAGAAAGATTTTGGGCCCACTTTTGCACCTTCATAATGATAATACCTAGTTAGAGCCTAATTAAAATTTATTCGTAGTTATTAAATAAAATAAAAAATGGCAGACACAATTGTCCCAATTGTCGTGGCCATTGTGTTAGTTATTCTGACTTGTATAGGTAAGTAACTTGACTTGAAGTATCTAGTTCAAATATTTAAAATATTTAATTCTATTATTTTTGGTACAGCTACTTATTTGCTGTTTTTTGGAAGTACTTCCAAAGGCAACACTGTTTGTCTGCTGGGATTGAGCAACTCTGGCAAAACTTTGTTGTACATGAGAGTAAGCTGTAGAGGAGATATGTGTATTTATAATAGATAAAGTAGAGTAGGTTTAATCGTATGAAGTTCGCATGTGCTTTAAGCTCTGTGTTGATGGTAAACATTAAATTCCCTTGTAATTACCTAATTTACTGTGATGTAAATAGAAATCTACCTTTAAAAATATATATAACAAAAATTTAACGAATAGATAAGGTGTGGCTGTGCATGTATTTTGAGGAGGAGATAGTTCAGTGAACTGGAAGATTAGTTCCAGTGGTTTCTGTTGTCATACTTTACAGCACCAACAGTTCAATATGGGCTGTTTCTTTAATAATTAAACATGAGTAAACAAACCTTTTTGTTCTATTATGATTGGGGTGTGTGTGTTGTGTGTATGTGATAAAGACTGTTGCGTATTGTGTATTCTGAAATAATCGTTTGAACAAATTTAGTGTTTAATTTATTCAGTGGGCATGTGGGCATGGTGTGTTTATTCCCATAGGTCACGCAAGGTGAGTATGTTGAAACGCAGACCTCAATGAAGGAAAATAAGACATCCTTAAAAGTCACTAATAAAGTACGTTGGTGTATTCATAGTGTCTGTGGTCTGTGTAACTTCAAAATGTTTTGCATTTTGTAGAAAAACAAATCCGTCAGTGTTGAGGTAGTGGATGTCCCAGGGAATGAGAGACTCAGGGATAGGATGTGGAAACAACACATACCTAATATACTGTTAGTACTGGTGGAAAAAATGGGCGGGGAGGGGGGAGGGGGGGGGGGTGAAGTGAATAAAAAAAAATTATTGCGGTTTGTAATAGTGTTATGTCAGATACGTCATTTTTTTCCTTATTTCTTTCTTTTGTCACTCTTCTACCTTCTCCCTCCTTCTTCCCCCACCCACCAAACTTACTGATGCCATATCCAGAGGTGTCACCATTGTTATCGACAGTGTCAATTTCCCTCAAGAAAAGCGCGATGTTGCACACCTTGTAATAGGTGTGCTGTCGGAACCAATGGTGCAGAAGAGGTGCATCCCAGTGTTGATAGCATGCAATAAACAAGGTGTGTGTTGTGTGTAGTGTAGACATTCAGTCTCAGTCAGCCAGCCAGCTAGCTAGTCTAGTGTTTAGGGTAGCTATCTAATATGTAATATTCTATTAAGGGTGTTTATTTTATTATCGGTATTGTTGGATGTGAGAATGAGTCATCTTTGATTCCGTGTGATATTATGATTTTTCATTATTTAGATGTTGCCTTGGCTACCACTCACAAAGACATACAATCACTGTTGCAAGACGAAATGTAAATTTAATAATATTATTAATTGAGGGACGTCTTTAATTATTCCCTTATTTTCCCACCCAAGTGCCCAGGTACTGTCTAATCCATCCGTTAAACTGGACAGCATAGATCAAAGCAAAGAGTCCAAACAGATGAAACTGTCATTGACCAAGGACAACAAATTCAGATTTGCTGACCAAGCCACGCCCCTTAGCATCATCCCCTGTAGTGCCAAGGGCAAAGGGGGGGAAGGGTCCGGTACACCAGAGATTGCATCCGTCAAAGATTGGCTTTCATCTTTAGTTTAACAAATTATTTTCAATAGGAGCTAGTCTTTTAACTGTGCCATTTTGTACATTATTTTGTAGCTTAGCAAATAGAAATTTGAGGGAAAAAAAATTATGTGGAAATAGTGGGTGTGGCTTGCTTAAAGATGGCGGCTGATAATAAACCATTGGAAGGCAGAGAGCAATTGGTTAGATGAGTGTAGATTGCATATTTGCTGTATAAATAATATAAATGGTTATATATATATATTTGTTTACAAACCACTATTCTTTATAGCTAGACCTTGCTGTGAAATTCCTTTCCAATCCAAAAATAATTGACAAACCCGATGAAGCTAAAGTAGCATTTCTGAAGAAGAAAGGTTAAATTTATATTATTTAGTAGATACCATAAAACAAATCACTGGATACCATATATGCATGCTAATGTTGTTAGGTCTGACTAACGATGAAATAGAACGAGCAGTAAAAGAGGCAGATAAGGTTACCATGACAACCACTATGTCTACTCCTCCACGCCCTGAGCCGTCACTTCCACCAATCAAAGCCACTTATAGTTGGCGGCAAATTGTAGCCGGTACTGCTGTTATTGGTGGCATAGTTGGACTAATATTGCATTGGATAAAGGTAACAATGGAAACAAAAATGTTTGTTTTTGTTTATGAAAAATATTCTTTTATTTCAGAAATTTATTGAGTCTTGGCGAATCAGTTTAACAATACAGGAGCAAAGGTTGAGTAATTTAGAGGGTGTGGTACAACAGATACAGGACACATCAAGTCAGTTATATAGCTTATTTAGATCCATTGATCGTGTTTAACCTGCATGATTCACACTATATGATGCTAGCATGACGTTACGTTGACACTCGAATAGAATCCTAGTCTATTCCAATGTAAACGTAATTGCATAAATAGATCAAATCAACCATGCAATTTACGTAAACACTCTTTGCTGACACAATATATTGTGAACTTGAAACCATCAATTTTATGCTATGCTGTAGTGGGTGAACTTCGTCAATCAACGGATGCTATTAAAGTACGTTTTTAACAATTCTATAACATTCCAGTTAATTCAGTGATTATTAATGGGGTTATTTATTCAGACATTACTTGAGCAGCAACAAACACAGTTGACAAACATGGCAAGAAACAAAACAGTGAGTTTGGTTGCAGCACCTTGTATACACAAGTACATATTGCTGATGGGGACTTGTACACAAACAGATGATCAGCACACGTCATTTGAGTTAGCTATTATTGTATGACCTTACTAGAAGTGTTCTTAAAACATTGATTGTGAATTTGAAACTAAGCTCATATATATATACCATATTAGGAGAATATTGAATCATATGACTCATGACTCATATCATCACATTATGTCATTTATAAATATACAGGCATCTGTTGTGACTGAACAGTCTTTCAAGACGATTCAAGCGGATATATCCAGCTTGAAAGGATTGCTGTTGAACAGGTTTGCCCAACAACCATGCAGGCAATCGCAATAGTATGCATGATAATATCAACATTTTGTAGACATCAATTTCCCAGTATACAGCGATCTCCAATAACTGGTACAACAGGTACAGTAGTGTCAACTGGTACGGCAGTTACAGCTGGTATACCTAACTGGCAACTCCCGCAACCAGAGACTAGCACTACAAGGCCCACAACCACTAGCCTTCCAGTCGATGAAACCGGATTCTCCTCACCATCTGTACTAGCAGCTCCGAAACAAGATGATGACATGTCCACTGTTACTCTATCAACTGATGTGACCAATGTGTCTAATTCACACAACGGTACACATGACACGGATGATGATTAGGGAACACTTTTATGTATTGATCAAATCTATACATTATTATTTTCAGTTTTGAAAAAAATTATAATAATTTTATTATCAACTTCACTAGCTACACAATTGTATGCTCGTAAAAATTAATGAATAAAAAAAAAAGATATTGCTGTATCAAATACGACT
>JAYJLX010037629.1:0-15908 GCA_036873525.1 Chalinula nematifera | reverse complement strand
ATGGAAGTGCTTGATGACAAAACTAACTATACCAATCGATAGAGAAGGCTTTAAAGTACCTAAAACGGCGAAAAAACCGTGATCGTACGTTATTTCATTTTCGAGTTATTTTTTGTCATTACTCAACACATTATAAATTATAAGAAGTGCTTTTTTCGTAGAGCCGGTCACATTTGAATTACACCAATTTTTTCTTTATAATTTTTAATTAACTAGATATCTAGTTTAGTGGGCAGTATAGTACAGTACATAAATCTTGACCTTTGAACTACCCAAAAATGAGATATTTTGGAACAAATGAAGTAATACAGGAGGGAGGGGCTAGCTACACGAGACTGTACTGATTATGATTTATATACACTAATCAGCTTTGGCACATTCTATAACTAACCTAACACATACACAGAGTATTGCATGTATATACTACAACAAATATAAAATATGATCCTTCATAATTATATTCTAGAACGAAAGTGATATGGCCAGTAGACTATACCCTCTCTTCCTGTGCAGCAAGTGGGAGGGGCTGGTTATGTGTTTGAGGCTACCATGAGGGTTATACATTTTATATATAATAGACTACGTTAGGGACTGTCAGCTCATTATTCATGGCTTAATTATTAAGGTGTATCCTCATTAATAACTTATAATACAAGTTAATGTTCCCTTTAGTATTAATGTTAATGAGCAGTTCCAAATGGATCTGTGGTCCTTCGTGAGTTCCTCTATACCCCGATATTCTCTAAGGGTAGTGGATCAGTTAAAGAGGAACGCTACTAATGGTTCTTTTGCCATATTCATCGTACCACAGGGAAGGTCAGTATAACTATTATACTCACTTTTGCCTTATATAATATAACATTGACACCTTCCACTCATTGATATGTATACAGTATTGAGCTAATGCCTACTCATTAATATTCATAGCTAATATACAGATATATTGTGGGCGGGAATGATTAACTATTACTACCGTACTGGTAAATGCCTTTTTTTTCTATTAATCAAAGCAATTGATCCGTATAGTGTGTGTGTATGTGTGGCTGTATCTACCTTAAGTGTTATAAATTCCGTGGTATTAAAATTTCATGATTTAATTGAAAATTTCGTTATACAAAATGAATGATAACATACACGTAAAGTAGCATTTAATTTTGTGGGTCCAAGATGACCACGAAATTTTACGAAATTTAATATACCACAGAATTTATTACACTTACGGTATGTCTAGTGTGTGTAATATAGTTACAGTGATAGTGATATGCTATATAGTGATGTTATTATTGTGATAGTGATTGTGTGTAAACTAGTTTTTAACTGAGGCAAATCAATGCCAGTTGTATGCTGTAAGTCATTATTTTGTGTTATCATACTAAATACTAAGGAATAGCATTGGTACCTATACTGTGTTATACGAGGGTTCAAGTGTTCTGATAGTGTATTACTGTATCCTATCCACTATATTGTGTAGTGGCCTATACTAACACTAGGGGACAGTGTTGGTACTCGTACTGTGTTATATGAGGGTTGTTCTGATTTAAATGGTGACTATATATTGTTGAAGAGGTAGAAGGTGATAATGGTGACTGGATTCGTAGGCTATAGTGTTCCTGTCCACTCCCTACCTTGCCCAGACTGAAGTCAAGATGATACCTATAGCTGGTTAGTTATTTATACATGTACATGTATAAGCTCTGTCTGTTTGATTTTTTTTATCATTGTTAGATGTCAATGTACCCTGAATATTATAACTTTATTGTATAGTATATAGTTGTATATGAAGTGTGTGTAATAATGCATGTAGCTTAACAAAACTGATCAATTTGACTGACACTATATTAAATCTGCCATGATAATCCAACGCTGCATGTTTCAATATGCAGTGTCAGGAGTGTGGCTTTTCCCTTTGACTTCCCCTTACATATATAGCAATATGTTTTATTAGTATATAAGCCCTGTTAATTTGATTTTTTTTATCATTGTTTTATGCTATACATACAGAATGTTACAAGTATTTACTGACATGATATATACTATAGCTGTACACAATGTGTGTTTAGTAATGCATGCATGAAGTATGAATGCTGGCTTAACAAAACTGATCATTTGTGTGAAACTTCAACGCTGCATGTTTTTCATTTTTAAACAATATGTAGCGTCAGAAATTGGGCTTTTCCCTCTAACTTTCCCTTACATGCACATGTATAACAATATGTTTTAGCATTATTAAGGAGTATATAATAGGTTAGCTATAGCTATCTGCAATACCAACACAACCATTCGATGTTCCTTTACAGTAATAATGTGGTGCCACTTATTCTGTCTTTCCTTGGTTTTCCTGTTTGAGTTTCCTCACGGTGTATATTCTAGTTGTACATCAGATGAGCAATGCTGTACTGAATTTGTTTGCCTTTTGCAACTGCTTGAAAATGGGTTGAAGTCTTCTGAAGACTTTCCAAACTTTTCCAATGCTTTTTTCCTGGATGAGATGTTAGGATCACCCCAGTTTGTATATATTGACGTTGATATAACATGGAAGCCATGTAACAGTAACCAGACTAGTGCTACAGCCGAGTATGTTTGGGGTAATTCACCTACTGAAGCTGTGTATGGACCAGTTCAAGAAGTTATACATTCCACCTTTCTTTTTGATCCACTAATCGTGTTTATGTTTTTTATGATGGAAAATATTCTGATAAGCCTCGATCTCAGGGAAGATGTTATACCACCATGGTTGGTTATTGGTGATGTTAGTATTTCAATTGATTTAAACTCTTCCACATGCCTCGACTTCAACAATAACAGTACGTCAAGGAAGGTACTGCTTGGTTTGGAGCTACTGTTAAAAAATGTAAGCTATATTTTATTATATTAAAGTTTTATCGGAATAATTACGGTTACTGGTGCATATAGTTTCTCACTGTCGCATGTTTTTTTGCTTACATTTCAGTCCAAGCAGTATGCCAGTGGATCGTTGTTGAATATCACTGAGGCTGGTCATATTACTGATTTAGAAGATGTAAAGAATGTAGTCTATGTTGTATTCACCTTGTATTTGCTCTTAATCGGTTTTACTGGTTTAGTTGTTTTCTACGTGTCTTACCTAATCTACAATATTGATAAAGAAAGTAATGACAATAATAAGGATAAATCTAAAAATATAAAAGACACTCTTCTCATTGCTGGTGGAGTTTTTTCGGTGATTCGTATGGGTTTTTTTGTTATTTTAATGCTTGCGGTTCACTTTAGCGAATTTGATGACATATTTAAACATAATCATATTAAGGATTCTGACTTTAGAAATCTCAGTATAGCAATAGTGAGTATGTTGTTTACTGTCAATGTAATTGTATTCATAATACTGTTGCTTATTGTACCGGCTGTTTATGTCATAGTGAAGTGCAGCTCACAAAGTAGAGACAATAACAGTTATCAACAAAGTATTCTTGCATTCGCGAATTCTGTATCCCTTTGGGTTGTGGTTATACAGTTTCTTCCTGTGGGTATCCAGTTACTCGTATTTCCGGTGGTGACTATATCGCTAGTCATACATTACTTTACTGTGATTATTATTTCGTATTGTTTAATAGTGATGATAGTTTTTAAAGTACAGGAATGTAAATGCTGTAGCAGTATTGATTGTTGCAAAGGAAAAAGTGATAATTCTGAAAAGGAGCCTTTATTGCAAAAGAGTTCAGAAAGTGGCAATCAAGAAGGTAGTGGAGTTGTAGTAATGGTGGTCTCCGTGTGTCTGATGCTGTTCAGTTTATGTATAGTTACTGTTCTTACATTGCTTTATTCTTTGGGTATTATTCTTGGTATTACAGCATCTACACTCACTGGAGTAGCCATTACTTTCTTCATCACATTATTGGCTACCATATTTGGTAATCCAAAAATCTTTCAAGCAATTAAAGAGTGGCCAAAGAATGTTTTAAACAAACTATCAAATGATGCTAGTCCATCAACTACTGCTACTGCTGAAAGGAAATCTTCAACTACGACTGCTGAAGTGAAACCATCCGCAACTACTATGACTGCTGATAAAACGAATGATGCACCATCATCAATTACTGTGACTGCTGAAATGAGAGATCTATCACAGTCACCATTAACTACTGCTGGAGTGAATGATCCTACTACTAATGTGATGAATAGTCGCCCACTATCAACTACTACTAATTTAGTGCATAGTCGTATGCGTCCACAATCAGCTACTATTAATTCAGGGAAGAGTCTACCTGTATAACTCAATGAATACTCTATACCATTAACTACTACTACTACTACTACTGCTAAAGTTGTCTAGTCCACTGTTAATTACTGAATGACTATAATCCTGCATTATTAAGTTACAGTTAAAATGGAGCATCCAAATATGCCTATATAAATTTCTTAATAAATTGTTTTAGTATATGCTTGAATTTAGTTGAAACAAAAAAAAACATTTTTAAAAAAAGTGTTCTGATAATTATTCTTAATTCGACTTACCCCGGTATTGTAATTTTGATGAATTATTTGTTCCTTATTATAGTAATTTGTTATTCTTTGTTATAGAATCTGATCAAGTCTAGAGTTCCCCCATTAACCAAAGTAGAATATCTTACGAGTTTATCCATTAAAAGCTTGCCAAATTTGAGTTAGACCACATCTACTTGGATGTCTAAGGTTCACCAATCAATGGTTTCCTCATTATCAATTAAATGAACTGGACCCCGGGTGGGGGGTCTGGAGAAGTACTGAGAATCCTATCAGTGCCGGGTCTGGGGGGTGGGGCTCTACCCATGTATATGAAAACCTGTTGATCATTGTCACACCAGGTTAGTATTACGTACCCAAAAATCAGATTGTATTTGAATCTGGTATGGCGTTAGGTATGTCAAGATGTGGTTGATCTGGATCCCTATGTTGGATAGGTGGGCCACTAGTGTAATAATGGGTTATATGGTTGTTTCTTAATGTTCGTCTATTACTATTAATACTGTTGTGTGGTTATTACCTGTTAAAGGGAAAAGGAGGACTGCCATAATTGTATTCACTTGAAGGTAACAGGGTAGGTAGTATGGATGAGTGTGCATGTGGGTGAAGAGGATGAGGAGGGAGGACCAATATATAGTACATCAGTAGAGTATGTTTTTTTATTTTCTGTTCCCCTCTCCTTTATATTTGGCACATACCTCTCTTCCCTCCATTGTATGAAAGAGTATATGATACCATATGTCTCTTTCGAGCCTATTCCTATATTTATGGATCCCTTGATAATCATGCGTAAGCTGGGCTATTTAGTTATTTAATAGATCTTTTTATTATCTGTCATCTCTCCAGGTCTTGTTAAGTATGATGCTATATAGTATTGGATCAGTGTAGACTCTAAGGACATTAGTAGTGGGTTATCGAGTCCACCCATTGAGTTTACTGAAACTATAGTATAATTGCACTGACTTCGACCCCTAAGCACCATGAATAACTCGTGCGTCTTTAAAGATATTAAAACGGGGCTTTCACCATTAGAATATGCATTCAAAAGCGGGTATTTAGCTATATTTTCACTAACCTTGCAAGTCAGGAACATAAAATTCCCGAAAACGCACCATTTTTCCATTGTTCAAACACCACAACAAAACAATTAACGCCAATGGTAAAAAAGAAATAGTTATTAACATCAAACTCATCACGTAAGGTGTTAATACCTCAACTATACATAACACCAGAATATTTAATGAGTGGTCGAAGTCAGTGCAATTATACTATAGTGCTCTGTAATCATTTAGATCAGTGTTGAAGCCAGGAGGTAATTAAGCCGTTATTAAGGGGTTTATTATGAGTTGTATTGTGTAATGATTGGTAATGTATTTATAGGTATCTTTGTGACCAATCTGTGTGCCAGGAATAAGTCCCTCAAGTCTACAGCAATTGGTTCAATATGTGCTGTATTTCCTATTGTTCTTGTCAATGATGTTCCTGAATCAGTTAATAAAATAGTTATTGGACTACCTCAAACAAGGAAAGGATAATTATTATGGATTCCATTAGTACCATGACAGGACAAGATGGCCGACCAGACAACCCAACCAAGAATACATAGATGACAGTGGTGTGGGTTTTAATGATCATGCAGTTACTAAAACTGTTACAATGTTCAAACTAAAAGAAATGTTTTCGGTTGACATATATATATTATATAATATTGTTCTGAGAATTCATGCTAAAGAACAGGTTATCAATAATCAACCAAAAACAAACAAAAACAAACAAGTATATACACAAGTCCCTACAGATAAGTGATATTTTGTGTATATATATACTTGTTTGTTTTTTGTTTGTTGTTGGTTGATTATTGATAACCTGTTCTTCAGTTTCAGAATAATATTATATAATGTTCAAACTATCTAAAACTATGAAACGACGAATAAAGGGATTCTCTTCATGTCTAGTCTCAAAGGAAAATGTGGAGAAAATGATTTTTGATATTTTTAGTGATTGCAAAATTCACTTTTGAATTTCACCAATAATTTTTTTATAATTTTTAATTAACTAGTTAGTGGGTGTGTCGTGTAGTAGTAGTAGTATAGTCGTTTCTATAGCTACTATAATACAATACTTTCTTCTTGTGTCTTGCAATAATGGCGGCCAGTAACAGTAGCTATAATCCACAGGCTGAGAGTGTTATTCGTAATATTATACGAGAGATATGCTTGGAGTGTGGCACTAAAGGTCAAACAGTCTCAGAAACACTAGCAGCTTTTATGGTAAAATTATCATATCCAGCATAATGGTCTAGACTAGCTGGTGAAATACCACCTATATATATGAAGAATCATATTCCATGTATCTGTTATAATACATGCAATAGTCATGTGTTTATTTGTGTGTAGGTTAAAGCAGCTGTACTTGATCCGGAGAATGATTTCAATGTTGAGAGAACCCTTACAAAGGAGGATGTGCGAAAGTTGATTAGTGTACGTTATATATAAATCATGTATAATCCATGTAACAGATAAGGGTTTGTATATATTATAATCACTATTTGCATGACTATAATGTATATACCATACATACAGAGCTGTGTGGCAAGGTTAATGCAAGTAAACAGTCCATCTTTGGATACTGTAAAGATGCAAGTACACTTTGACATGAATTACTCCACTACAAGTATGTATGTATTCTTGTTGCATGATCATGTAATGGTGTCCTGCTATGCGTGCATGGTTATATGCCCTCAATCTGTTACAGGTGACTTCCTTAAGGAACACCATCGTGTTTTGGACATACGACTGAAGTCAGTTGTAAGGGACATTACAGATGCCAGGGCAAGGAACAAAGATGAATTAGATGGTATAAATAGCAATACAAGTACAGTAGTAGTTATATTAATATACTAACCCTATATACAGCTCTATACAGGAAGATAGTGTCTTATGTACTATTGCGATCTGGACTGGGTTCACCTACTGATATCAGTATTGTTAGAGAGGCAACAGGTATAATATAGACATGTACACACGCATACACTAACACACACTCTACTATAATGCAATAATGTATACAGTTATGCATGTATAGTGTTACTATTACAGGTGTTTCAGGACAATATTATTATTATTCTATTGTATATTATTATCTACCCAGCTGCATTACAGAGTGTGTTTCCTCAAACTGAGCTGGGCACGTTCATGGCATTGACAATGGCGGATAAAGAGAAACAGTTGCTTGAGTTGAGTCGTATAGTGACTGGTATTAGACTATTTAATAAGGACTGTGGGAAAGGTGGAGAAGGAATCGATGATTGTAAGTAGTATAGCTGGAATATCTTCCCTCCCCCTATCCCTTCCTTCCCCCTTCCCCGCCCCCTTCCCAGCCCATCCCCTACATGTTCAATGTTTATTTTCTCATTATAAGCAGCGCACTATAGTACATGATATGTAAACATATAATGTAACATACGATCATAAACAACAACAGTATATTACTGTTTGCTATAATCGTTACTATTGGCTCATCAACAAATAACCCCTAACATTAACCGTTGTAGCTACATGTACATGTACTCGTATAGCTATGTGTGTGTTGTGTGTTAGGATGTTTTGGCTAATGTAATTGCCAATTTTATCTCAATTTTAAGTCATAATGAAACCTGCTACCATCTTATTATTTGATATACATTGTACGAAGCCAAAATGTGAAATCACCATCATTAAAGTATATTTATGTCCATATAAAGTATCTTTGTCTTGCTGTTTATAATTATTTATGGTGGGTATCCATACAGGATTCGTCCTTTTTGTACGAACCATCTTGTTTTACAAGGAAATTTTGTTTCGAATTCAATTCAAATATAGTATAGTTAGGGATCTACATGTATAGCTGTGATACTATAGTTTATTGTTTCAGTGCCAGCGATATTAAGAGATGCTTTACAAGCAACCAGCCAGATTCTGGACACAGAACTACGGAAAACACTTCACAACGTATACCAACTCACAGGTTATTATAGATTTAGTTCATGGGCTTAAAACATACAAAGAAGGGCCATATTACATGTACAGTACATACATATACTGTACGTACATGTATATCCTGTATAATACATGCATGTGCCATGTACAGTATGTATAGTAGGATTCGATCATTACCAGTTTATTGTATTAGGAGTATTACTGGGGATAATAGACTCCCCCCATCCTGTACCATCCTCTCCGCCCACTCTATTAATGAAAGAGTGCCTTATCAACTACAGACAACACGAATCTTATCTGAAGGTTTTAATAGTAAGTGGAATGTTGTTTAGGCTGCTATTACATTACTATAGTGCTTTATTGAGCTGCTGTTATACACAGTGATATATCACTGTGTATTACATATATCACTAGCACTATGTATTACATGTGACAGCATTCATAGTATATACTGCATGTATATAGTGTACTATGTAGTAGATGGCATTGATAAACATTGATCGAGTGCCTGATTAGCAATATTAGGGCAGACAACACAAATAATGTACACCAATAAGATAGCTATGGTTTACATTGACACCTACAGACAGCTATTGTTGAAGTGTTTTTATAGGTCTTAAGAAAACAATATCTATAATAATTTATATCAGATTTGCTTATGGCACAAGTTTTATTCCCAAATTAATTTTTATAGTTTCAATTTTTGTCCACAATTGGATGTTTATCATTAACTGTTATTGCTACGTGATACATGTTACATGTATACGATACATGTACATGTATATGATACATGTACAGTAGCTTGACATTGATTAGTGAATATAAGTATAAACACTATACATGTACTCGAGGTATTGAAATTACTTTTTGGTTTTGTTTTTTTTTTCTCTTAGCAAAATGTAGTACAGTGTGCTCAAGTGGTAGAGGAAACTGAAACAGAGTTCCAGTCACAGATGCATCAATTGAACGAAACAGTTCGAGCTAAAACAGCCGTACCAACATCACAAGTTTATGTACGCATATCTCTACACATGCCATTAAGCACACCATGTGTAACACTTGGAAACATATCTGTTTAACATGCTCCTTATAATAACCCAATGGCCTGAAGTATATCCAATAATAATATACTGTACCTATAGGCTATACTGTGTGGGTGGGTGTGTTTTATATGTACATGTATGTGTGGTCAATTATTATACTGTTATTTACAACACTAGTGGTTTGTGTAATGGTCCATGAGCTTAATCAATAGGTATATGTACATGTATTATTACCTTTAATGTTGTAGTCTACTAATATTATTATCCTATGGTTGTCAGTCAATACATAAGAAGGGTGTGGAATATACACAAGGAGATATCACGTAAAGAAATATTATGTGTTATTGCATTTAGAATTACTTAAAACTAATGTTAGCTTTTTGTTTAAAATCAAGGAAATGCTGATAAATATACTACATGTATACTAGTGGATTCACATACAGTATTACAACTACTGTACAGTATAGGAACTTTCTGCATGTCTGTGTTTTTGTGTGTGTGTGTGCTTTGTGTATGTGTGTGTGCCTACATGTGTGAGGATGTATGTCTGCCTATGTACATATATTTGTTAAGTGGAAGTGAATATCTGTTAATTGGTTGAATGCTCATTATGATAATGCCAGTCCTTTGATGTTGAATGGTGAATATGTTCCTCTCTATACATCAAGGTCTAGTGGACATGTGCTGTATAATTTCATTAGGCCTGACCCTTTGCAAGTGTTAAGTGTGTGTGTGTACATGACCTTCAATACATTACATGTGTCCATTGTCTTACCTGTAGCCTTTGTTCATTGGTTTGGCTCAACTATGGTCTAAATTTCAAGACCAAGTGGTTATCCTGAGCGTGTGGAGTAACATAGTCAATACTCTGTCACCATTCACAACCAATGCCAGTAAGGTGTGTGAATCAGAGGACTTCCATCAGCTACTGGCCAATGGTACGGCAATCCTCTCCGATGATGAAAGAAAAGAACAAGTAATTCAACAAATTACTCGAGTCTATTATAGCATATGCTCAGGACAACAGCATGTAGCTGTGTATAGTAATTAATCTTATACTAATTTACTTCATTGTTTTTGTGTTTGTGGACATACGATATATTGTGTATCATCCCACATCAAATAACACGAATTAATTGACACCATTCGTGACCTCATGTATTACTTACTCACCCTATTACCCTCTCATAGATCAGGATGGGTACTCACAGTCGAGTGGATCCGGATAAACTTAGGAAATCTGAGTTCCTGTTCCCCGAGAATCTGAGAGATTTCGATAGGCTCTCGCTAGAGTTTGAAGGGTATTGTTGCTATCATCTCACAGCCCATGATAGACTACTAGTACCTGCTGTACCTGAGGTTGGGATACTCAATTACAAGGGGAGGTATTACGGATTCCTGGACTCTATTGCAGCTGAAAACTTTGCGTCAAATCCTGACAAGTATGCCAGAATCATTACGTGTTAATTTATACAGTACATGTACGTGTACGTAACACCCTTGTCTCTTCATCCCTTGCAGATTTCTTTCCATTGCTGTTGAGGGTAGCAAGCGTTCACCAGAACTAATTACTCTACTTGACATGCATGTGCACTTTGCTTCAGGCACTCCAGGAAAGAAAGTATGTAAACTTATCAAGTAATATGTGCAGTACATGTAGAAAGTATGTACACATGTAGACATAACCCATGTACACGTACATTTACTTGTTTAATATATGTACACATAATGTATGATTTATCACCAGGGAGGCGGAGATAATGATCTGATTAAGAATCCGGTTACCAAGTGTGATAGTGGTACACAAACCGATACACACTTCATGGAGTCACACATTGTTAGAGACTACGAATGGAATGAATGGGAATTAAGGAGAAAGGCTATAAAATTAGTACGTATACCTGCATATCAGTACACTATAACCAATATATTACAAATATAAACTACTACTATACTATGTACATGTATATGTATGTATGTGTGTGTGTTAGTTAAAGGTTGGTTGGGGTATGTACATACGTGCCCTGTTACGTGCGTTATGGATTTTTTTCTGGTGTAAATGTAGTTTTCTCCAAGGAGGAAATATTTTTACTAAACATCAAAGTCATAGTTGTTGAATTTATTTGTAAGTAATGCTTTAGAACTACAACTCATTTGCACTGATACCACTACCAGTACAGTACAGTAGACCATGAGAGGATTATACTGTAGCCAATATATGAATACTGGCTCTTTACTTATTAATTGCAGGCTAACCTACGCCAGAAAATTACTCATTCAGTGCAGACGGAATTGAGTCATTTTAAAAGGGAAAACTCCACGCAAGTATACCTGCCAAAGTATGTTGTACTGTACACATTAGCTATTGCATTACCATCGCCATTATTATGTTTGTTGTTTACTGACAGATATTGTCTAAATCCTGTTACTATACATTTTCATTTACATCTATGTTATTGTAGATAAGAAATAAATCATACGTCATAATGACACAGTACCATAAATAATAGTAATGTTTTATCTCTTCTAATACGTATGATACGTATGATACATTGCTTGTATTCAATAACTATTGTGGAAATGATGTCAAATTTGGTTATGTTCATTTTGTATGCTACAGCAGTCATACACCATATACTAATTAAGCTCAATAGTTTTCTGCCCACACTAAACTAATGGGTTCAATTGTCATGATAATACCTAATTATATTTGTTTAATACAGGACTGTACCCTCACAAACGAAACGAGACAATAGTTCTAGTGTTCCTAAGCCATCAGTGTATATCACTGGTCTCAGGGGTAAACACATCAAACCAGAGAAGGTTGATCTCACCTTGTCCATCGATACTCACAATAACATCACCTCTTGAACAGTTCGATCATGTGACTAATGTTTACGTATTCGGTGAAAAAAGGAAAATTATTATTTTCAAAAAAATAATTTTGTTATTATAGTCGAGTGGTTGTTGAAAAGGAACATGAATTTTGTGTTTCTAGTGAGCAGTGTACACCATACAGACTGATTGATATCAATATAGGCTGTTATGAGTTTGCTAATTACATGTACATTATACAGTATGCTAGCTAATCGTAATCAACTTACAGTGTCTTATATTGGTTTCCTGATAACGTATAGTCCAGTGTATACAAGCATACTGACTGTATGTGGTGTGTGCTGTATAATTCAATATTGCAATAGCTATCGATGAAAGCTAGTGAGTGCTAATTCTTTATTATTGTACAAGTCAGTATGAAGGCTCAATAAATCACAAGGCAAAACAGAAGCCTCTCAAGTGCTTCATAAAGGACGTGGTATAATACATGCAGCTTTATAACATTGTGTGGTCATGTTAAGCACTATAGTAATAGTATTTGCATTTGTCATTTGGCAGCAGTTAATGATGCATAATAATAATATTGATAAGAATAATCAATCAATGCCAATATATATGTGGCTATCATGCACTAGTGTGCCCTATTGCTGTGGTGTATGCACGTGTATATACAAGTGGCAGGATATGCAAAACCACTATAAAATATACATTCCTGGAAATATGTTCCTCAATTATTATGATGCATATAGGGTATAGCATATATAATAAATGCAATATTGCTACTGAGAAATGTTCCATATATATAGGTAGTACATGTGGGATATTGCTAATTGCTACTGGTTGTACATGTCCTCGATTCTCCTGAACATCCCTACATGAACAGGATTTCCTTGTCGAGCCACTTTCTTTCCTTCTTCTGTACTAGTTGATAGTAATGGTACCACGTCATCTCTGGTCTTCACTTCCTCTTCCACTTCCTCGAACAGAGGGTGAGCTGTGAAGTGGTCCCTCATCCAGTGATGGAGTTCTTCAACATCCGTAGCTGTGTACACCAGTCCGCCCACGCGCATACAATACGCATACTCTGCTAGCAATGTGGTGCTAATGATACGCCATTTGTGCTTGGATTTCTTGAAATGTGGATCAGGGAACAGGAAGAACATCTTTGATAGCTGACCCTTGTTGAAGTAGTTGGGCATGTATTTCATTGCGTTGGTTCGAAGTATGTTAATGTTGTTGTAGCTCCCTGGATTCTGTGAGCGAAGAGCTTTGATCTTGTCTTGAACGTAATCGTACACTTTAACCCGTATTTCAAGTCCCAATATATTCGTATGAGGGAAATGGGTTGACAGAGTGATCAATAGCCCACCATAACCACACCCAACATCAAGGAACTCGGGACATTGATTCGATACAATACTCGTCTTGTGTTCAGTAGTTGGTATGATAATAGGCGTGTCACTATTTGTAGGTGGGAGTGGCTGTATTGCTGTATGAGGTGAAGGATAGTATTCAGTCCAGTCCATGTCTGCTGGTGATATAGGGTAGTCGAAGGTATGATCGGATAGTGGATTGGAATGGGCTCGCTGTCTGTAGTACTTCTTCTGGGGTAATGCAATTGCCATGATGACTGTTGCTTCTCCTGCAGTTAAAATATAGACCAGTTAATACATACACTTTTTAGATCATTATTCACAATATCACCCTTCTTTATAGAGCATGCATTGTATAATTATTAAGCCACACCCATCAAGTACAACGGTATTAAACAGTCAAACACCCATTTTTTGCGGCATTAGCAGTAACAGAATAGTATAGTAGGAGACTGTTCAGTTCAGTTGTCTTCGACTCCTTGTTGGCGGAATATATTGGAACAGTGCTTTCAAGTGAATGTGCTTAACAAAAGGCTAGACTCAGACTAGCAGAGGGCGATTGGCTTGATTCAAGAGAAAGAAAAACACAAGCCATCAGATCTATTGATATAAACTAGTCTATAAAATAGCCACGTACAGGGTTAGTTTGTGAGTAAAATGATTTTATCCTCGGTTTTATCATGGCCTTCCATTGACGTCGGTTGACGTTCCATTGGTTGTGATGTGCATTTTGTTAATTTTATGTTGATTTTCGTGGCCATATAAACCATTATATAGTGTAAATACATGAAAGTAGCTTTACCTTTCTTAAACACCCAAATAAAACCCTCAATAACTCCCATTAATGTCAGCTTTACCAGATGAACTGCACATGTTTCACCAGTTAGATGCACACTTTGATCTATCTGGTGGTGATTGTCAATAGCACCTGCACTCAGCTAGCTCCCCCTGTTTTATCTAATATAGAGTAGGTTTTGTGGTTTCCCTTGTGATCCATGTGACCCATTCTACTATTTAATGTTTACACTGACAACTAATTTATATAATAAATACAGGTTGGTATTACTCTTATAATAGGGGAGAGCGTTGAGCCATTAATTCTTATCCACTATCGAGTCGGTGTTGGTTTTTTTTTTCATTGTTTTAAGTATCTATCTGTTTATCTATTTTTATCTTTGCTAGTTATTTTTACTTTCTATGTCTGCATAATAAATAATTATATAGTTGTATAATATATGTTGTTTACTTACAGCCAAATAGTGAGTGTTACTGTATTAACCTTTATCAACCTTAACCTGTGCTCAGCAGTATATAGGTCACATGATAATGGTTTGTATATATACATTGGTTCACTTCCTTTCTTCCTATTGGCCTATCCATCCATGCAAACCTCTCTTCTACCTCTCCCTTCTCCTCCCAGTATGTATGATATGCCTACAGTGAATTATAGTGCTTATAATAATTATGTTATTGTTTAACTACTGAATGATCTGTATACTACACTATCATTATTTAATATTCATAGCCTGAGGATAATGATATAACAATATTCATAAACATCCCTCCCACCATGGACCGGCTGTTGCTAGTTGAGCACTGAGCACTATGAGTATATAGTGTGTGTGTGTGTGTGTGTACTTGCGCTTGTTTACATGCTGCGGTTAAACACTAGCTGCTGTAATTGTAATTGCATGTACTACTAGTTCTTATTATGTTTAATTTCCTTCTACACATGAATATGCATAATTAATGTGTATGATTGGGCTATTACCATATCTACTTAGCCTGTTGGTTACCATCCTTCCGTATTTTGTTGGTTTATTGTCATGGGACCTGATGATTTTGTCTCTTGTGTAAAACAATATTGTTTCGTTTGGATTAGTTATATTTTGTTTGTTTTTGTAATTATTATTATTGTTATTTTGTCATCTACATGTATACATGTAGTTTATGTGTTATATAGAAAACTAACTCCTTTTTTTCCAAGAATAGTTATATTACTTACACAGTATGATTATAGCACTGGCTTTAACAATCATATTGATAGCTTATGTTTGTACTTGCACAGCAAAATATAACATTTCCTTGTGTGATTAGCTACAGTCTCTCTCTCATGCTCTCTTCTAACTCTCTCTCTCTCTCTCTCTCTCTCTCTCTCTCTCTCTCTCTCTCTCTCTCTCTCTCTCTCTCTCTCTCTCTCT
>JAYJLX010037628.1:0-40147 GCA_036873525.1 Chalinula nematifera | reverse complement strand
GTGCTTGTATGCGCAATACAGCACTCGAGGCGTGGTCTCGAAAGCCATACAGCACTCGGCTTCGCCTCGTGCTGTATATGGCTTTCTCGACCATGCCTCTCGTGCTGTATTGCGCATACAAGCACTGCTACCGTGCTTTAACTACTATGTGCAGATTGTTGTACAAAATAATCTTCATGTTTGTACTTGTCAAGGATATCTGCTAAAAAAATAATTCATGAGTATATAATATTCATCATCATTATTTGTTTTAAAATTATGAAAAAAAGCATTTCATTACCCATTATAATAAATACAATTTCATACTGATTTTCCTCTCAAAACTAGTTTAGCTACATGGACCACGACCACATTTGCCAATTAAGTTGCAGCTGTCAGAAATGTAATTATGTATAGACCATTACAATTTAATCAAATTGAACTGTATATCACTTATCAATCAGAATTACGATTACATGCATCAGAGATAAAGTAAAATTAAACTGACTTTCCGACGATACCGTTACATCTTTTTCACTAAAATCAGATCTCCCCCGAATGAGTGCAGATTGTGATACACCATCCACAAGTCTGGGGATATCTATAAAGGGATATTTAAGTAAAATTTATGCGTAAAAGTACACTGGAATACAGCCCATGACGTTTGCTTATGTGGGCGAGAAAGTGTAAAAATAATTGAGGAATGTACAGGTGGACTGAATATTAATTCATTATTATCACTGATGACATAAATCATTATTATAATAAGTAATATTAATTACTGATTTTCATAAAACCATTATATCCTTATATTTTTATGATTATGTGTACACTGACATGAACATTAATATTTTTTTTGTTATTTTTGAAATATGTGCCAATTACTCAGCCTAGCAGTATGACTCAATGATACATGCAGTGATGACTATGCACTGACATGCATGTGTGCCACTCAAAAAATAATTCTTCAGGAATACCTTTTGATTTTTCCCATTGATCTGGTCTTACAGGTTTCTTTATTATACCGGGCTGTGATTCAGATTGCGGTATTACTGTGCTACGGAACCAGTGTGGTGATTGCGCCGATTGAAATTGGAAGGTGTCTGCAAGAATAAACAATTGCCATAAATCGGGAAATTTTCATTTTAAATAATCTCAAATTTTAGGAAATGTACATGTATAATAATTTTGTAGTCAACTAACCATAAGAAATAATTAAACATTGAAATTTTAATGCACATGTTTTTAATTTTAATAAAAATATGGCTGAAAAGCGAACAGTTCGTTTGACCTTACTTTTATGCTCACGAGATAGCTATCAAGAAAGAATGCCAATATAAACAGGTATATTTAGAAGCCAATATTGCTTGAGATCAGATTATCACTATTCGTGCTCTATGCATTAAATTTATTTTCATGTTATTTAATTTTGTAGTCTATAGTGCTGACTACTGATGAAAATATTTACAACAAATTTTTTCCGATTTACAGTATTATATAATTCAGGTATGCAATGTATGCATTAATCATTTCATAACATATTTTAATCATGATAAAAGTTTATATGAACATTAATGATTTATCTGATCAAGAACACATGATAATGCTATAATTTGACTTTTAACGTTTGTTTTAATTTGGCCCGAAATGGACTCCTATATATTCTAGCCAATGGTCCATGATATTGTAAATATTTTGGATTCACACTCATAGAAACTAACCGCATGCTTGTAACTAATTGATGTATATACGTATTAGCTGTAACTTAACTTAACTGCATGAGATGCATATGAGCATCTTTTGTGACTACGAAAATATGTCAAGCTTTGCTACAAGCAGTTATGATGCAACTAAAATGCGTGGTATAATAGTTTAATGGAAGCAAACTGACAAAATAACTACATCATTATATGCATGGGGATGAACTTAACTTTAAAAAATGGGTGTGTTAAAACTCATTGGACATGCAACCAACTGAAATTAATCTCCAGGAATACCTTTTGTTTCTTTCTGTTCATCTGTTTTTGCAGGTTCCTTCATGACGATGTTGGATTGACTTTGATATAATACTTCCACTACATCACTGGTCGCAGAATACGCCACACGGAATGGGAGTGGTTTAAAACCCTCGTAGCCTCCAATAATAGCTAAAAAGAAATTTAAGCATGTAAGGCATGTACTGTTGAAACAGATGTGCTATAAAACAAAAAAAATGCTAAAAAGCACGTTAAATACAGCACACCTATAATTGATAACCAGTACACTCCTGTACATGCTGTATTACACACTAAACAACCTACATGTATATACCTAGTTTCTATTCATACAGTTCACGGTTCAGAACGCCAATTCCACCCAATTCTACTAAAACAAAACACAGCATGTGGCAAACAGCATGTGGTAAAGACAAAGCCCAATCCATATGCTACGCCCATTACAATAACAATTCAATACAAAACGATAATATAATACATAATGGCGGAACATTGTTAAATCCCCATGAAACGGCTAAAAACATCGTAAACTAGAGTGGGGCCCACCACCCACCCCCAACCACCCTTTTCAGCTAACACTGAAAAAAAAAAACCTAAGAAATCGGCTAAATGTCATGCATATATTTCGACTTTCTGACACTAATTTTATATACTACTTCCTGTGGGGTGTGGTAGACTACATAAGTATTTAAGAAGCATGTACAGGAGTGTCATTTAACACACCATTTTTAATAGTGTGGACTGAGTATATTAGCATGCCTATTATACCTCTTAAGAAATAAATTTTCCTCAGGAATATACCTTTTGATTTTTTCTGCTGATCTGCTTTTACATCAGGTTTCTTTATTATACTGGACTGTGATTCATCAGATTGCGGTATTACTGATGTACGGCTGTACCGGAGCGGTGATTGCGGAGGTTTAGCCGATTGAGGATGGAAGATATCTGCAAGAATAAACAATTATTATAATTCAGATATGCAATGTGTAAGCCATTTCATTCAGTTTAATCATGCATAAAGTTATGAACATCAATGATTTATCATTTGATCATAATGCTATACTGAGCAAAGGCGTTGTCATAGCCAGGCTAAATGTCATGCATATAATTCGACTTTCTGACACTCATTTTAATTTGGAATATGGACTGGGATCCAATATTCTAGCCAATCGTCCAAACATTTGATAAGCATTATGACATTGTAAATTTCGCAACTGACCGCATGCTTAATAACTTGATGTACGTTTCAAGCTGTAACTTAATTTGAGATGCATAGGCCTGTTTAAAACTGAATATATACCTCTACTGATGGTCTTAACAGCAGTGTCATCATGTAGCGCTGGACTACTGATAATAAAAAAAAAATATATAACCATTGCAGCACATTGCATAAGGATTACATCATAGTTAGTATTACCTTTCCAAGTCAGCATGATCACCAGTAATATTCTGGATTACATCACGATATCCAAGACTCTTCAGTACACTGATCACGTATTCCCATGTGACTAGGGATGAACGAGACTGCATCCACATTGTTATAATGCGTTCCAATCTGTCATTATTAGTTAACGCTGGATTCTGACGCAAAGCATGTCGTTGGTTACGGCTTATCCCCAGTTCCTTACCAATCTTATTCCATTGTAATGATTTATGACGTAGCAACTGGAACACACGGTCCACTGTAGGCGGTGACTGGGTGGTATACTACAATAATAAGAATTGAAGGCTTCTATAAAGTTATTTTATGATGGCAGAACAATGACAATATTACTATACTTTAGCGTTGCTAAATAATGGCCTGCTAGTTTATGTGACATACATGTACATAATGTTGTACTAACTCAACATACATATACATGTATAACATTTTAATGCGGAAACCATCAGCAAAATTAGTGCATTATAGCTCATTACCTACGAGGAGATTAGCCCCTTACCGACCCTTCCACTCAATGCAAAGGGTGTGGCCAGCCAGACTACATAAGTAAACAATCTAATTAATGTTTTTACCTTTCGTTTAGTAGCGGAATCACCAGTGTCTAGATCTCTCCTCAGTTGTTGAATAATGGCAATTTCCTCAGCTTTCTCAAGTGCACTGAATACATCAGCCCAGGAGGCGTCGGGGTATACTTGTCTCCATTTAACGAACAGAGCTATCTTCTGTCTATCCAAATCATCACGTTCAGTTTCGATTTTTTCAATATCCGTGTGCTCTATTCCAGGAAGATAGAGAGCGAAAACTTGCCACTTCACCAATTCCTTCAGCCGAATATTTAGCTCTCGAACTGTCGGTTTATTACTCGACATCTAGACTAAATTAAGGAGAATGAAATTCGGCTACTAAACGGCTTAAATCTTTCCGAAACCGCCGCAGCTCAAAATAGTAGATCTACTACTTTACTATCCATCCAGCCAAAGATGCAAATGCCACGAGATAAGACTGCCATATCCATATTTTAATAGCTTGACTCCGCCTCCTATAAAGGGGGCGGGGCTCTTTGCTAATAATCTAGCTAGGACAAAAAAAAAATCTTTCTCTTTCACTCTATACGTACTGTATGACCACATTATCTATGGTTTGACCTTAACATACATATAATATCCATCTGCTCCCTGGTCTTGATCCCTCCCCCCTCTTCATTATTACACTGTAGGCATGTGTACGTATGCCATCTAGTCTACCTATAGTTCAGCATAAAGATCCCTATTTGCACCACTATGAACTATGGATAATCATGGACAAAATGCTGGTGTACTGAACAGCTAGCTGAGCTTTATAACTTTTATAATAGATGAGAGTACGGTAATAGCTGCAGAAACTCACGCACAGATAAAATGAGTAAATGTGGCAAAATCAAAACTCATCAAGGATAGGAATCTAGCTACATGTACACAATTCCAAAAAATCACTTTAGGCTGTCCTAATCACCATATTAAATCAATAGCTTTGGCTAGCAACCAGCACAAAAAAATAATACTAAGGAATAAATATTGTTTTGGCTATAAAAAAAATAATTTACTGAGTTGAAGCTTGTTTAAGTAACAAAAAAAATAATAAAAAATGGGAAATAATAAAGAAAGTAAATGAAAGCGTATGGTATATAATACAATTAAGTGATATTGGCCTTTGTATAGTGTTATGGAGTGTGTATGGAGGGAAAATACATACATTAGATGACTATGAATGCCACGCCATTATATAAGTGTGTCTGTGCGGTATTTCGGCATGCATGGCTACACAAATTATGACGACACTAACTGTTCCATTTCCTCTGCCAATTCGTTCAACCCTGGTTGATCATGGTCTTTGAGTACTTGACAAAACTTTAGGAACTCTTTATGATCATTTTTACAGTGTTCAAAAAATCTTACAACCTCATCAACAATCATACTGGCTCTGTCATAACGATCTATTCCGGTAATTGTACTCACACTGTCTTGTGTATCTGGTGACAATAGGTCTTCTGCTACTAGTTCAATGGCTAACATATTCGGGTGACCTATTTTTTTAAGGAGTTGTGGTCTGTACTTCAACAGAATACTATATGCAGTTGTATCAGGAGGCGGTGACCCCTCAATAGTAGATGGATGTATTGGATTACAGACACCCTGACAAGTATGATTTGCAATGTAAGGAAAGCTGTTTACCTATATACTAATAGGATCAATACGATAGCTTACTTCATTTTTTTGAGCTCGAGCTCCACTAGGTTTATTCAGATGCTCATTGAAATTTACACTCAATATAGCTTCAGCAGTCTTGTTAGAACTCGTTGATATATCAATCGGAGTCCCTCGACCATCTATATAGTTTAAGGTACATAATAACTACTGAAGTACTAAACCATTGGTTATATACATTCAAACACATTCTATAACAACTAGTAACTGAGACTTGGTGACCTTTCACCCCTATATGGCTTCTGATAATGATAACTATATTCAAAGTACATGGCAGTAAATAAAGATTGTCATGGCTCAGCATGAGCAGTAAGGTGAGGTTATACCAGAAACTGAACTCAAGTACCACCATAATACATCACTGCTATGTACATTTACGTCTCCAGCACACCTATTAATACTCTATATTGCACAGTCTGGTTACAAGAGACTATAGCAAAGGCAAAGAGTAGCTTGCGTATACATTTTACAGCACGTGTTCAGGGACACAGTCAAAATGGTAACTAACAAAATCATTGATCAAATTGTCAATATTAATCCTACCTATACAGCATTATGAAATTCAAAGTGCCTTTAACTACAAGTGGAATTCTATTCAGTATCTATACAGGTAGCACATCCATCACATACACACACAAACACCAAATGCTATAACTATTGTACTAGTTCAATAACAGGTATAAGTACCAATTTGAAGCTATATGCATGTATAGTTACATTACATTAGTCTACTGAACACTCACCTGACCACCAGATGGTGTGAGAGTCCTTCTGAATCACTGTTGATGAGCTTTCCATCTCACATGAGATAACTTTATGTGAAACATCAGAATAACAGAAATGGATGGTACGGTCAGCTATACACTCGGATCGGATCTTGCATATGAACGCTTCCTCTGGGAACGCTAGTGAAGGGGACCAACGACCATCGAATCGCTCCACGATAACTCCAATACACCTTAGTATCGCCCCACGTATTTTAACACAGGTGCTAGGGATCTGTTGTAGGCACGTGCTGTGTACTGCGATACCAACGAAAGTGTCACACTCTATTAAAACTACTTCGCACCCTAAATCATGGCAAGCCAGTGTTATCCTATTACGATACTGCTGCTCGCTAGACATCTTGAAATGAATGCCATCGAAGCCTAATCCCCATATCAAATCAATAGTTTTGGCTAGCAACTAGCACAAATAATATGAATATGAACAGATGATTTTTTTTTTTTTTTTTTGCTATAAAAAAATAAATTCTATAAATAATACTGAGTTGAATGCTTGTTCATGTAGCATGAAAAAAAAAAATAAAAAAAGGAAAATAATTATTATAAAGAAAGTAAACAAAAATGTATGGTATATAATACAATTAATTAATAGGCCTTTGTACAAATTATGACGACACTAACTGTTCCATTTCCTCTGCCAGTTCGTCCAACCCTGGTTGATTGTGGTCTTTGAGTACTTGACAAAACTTTAGGAAGTTTTCTTGATCACTTTTACAGTCTTCAAAAAATCTTGCGATCTCATCAACAATCATACTTGCTCTGTCATAACGATCTATTCCGGTAATTGTACTCACACGATCTTGAGTATCTGGTGACAATAGGTCTTTTGCTACAAGTTCAATGGCAAACATATTCGGGTGACCTATTTTTTTAAGGAGTTGTGGTCTGTACTTCAACAGAATATTATATGCAGTTGTATCAGGAGGCGGTGACCCCTCAATAGTAGAGGGATGTATTGGATTACGGACACCCTGTAGGAATTAACAACAAGTATGATTTGCAATGTAAGGAAAGCTGTTTAACTATATACTAATAGGATCAATACAATAGCTTACTTCATTTTTTTGAGCTCGAGCTCCACTAGATTTTTCGAGGTGCTTGTTGAAATTTACACTCAATATAGCTTCAGCAGTCTTGTTAGAACTTGTTGATACATCAATCGGAGTACCTGGACCATCTATATAGTTTAAAGTACATAATTATTGAAAGTATACTGAAGTATTGAGCTGTTGGTTATATAATTATTCAAACACATTCTGAGAAGCCTTGGTGACCTTTATATTAGACAGTCTGATTACAAGAGATTATAGCAAAGGCAAGAGTAGCTTACGTTTATACAATATTATGTACATGGTAGTTCAAAAACATTTTACAACACGAAATGGTAACCTACACATATACAGCATTACGACATTTAAAGTGGCTTCAAGTACAAGTGGAATTTTATTAATTAAGTATTCATAAAGGTAACACACCCATCAACTACTATACACTCTACCTATATATACACGTACTATTTCAATAACTGGTATATATACATGTATAAGTACGAATTTGAAGTGCATACATAAGTTACATTACGTTAGTCCACTAAAACACTCACCTGACCACCAGATGGTATGCGAGTCCTTTTGAATCATGGCTGATGAGCTGTCCATCTCACAAGAGATGACTTTACGTGAAAAATTGGAATAACAGAAATGTATGTTACGGTCAGCTGACTCAGCTCTACACTCGAGTTGGATCTTGCATATGAACACTTCCTCTGGGAACGCTAGAGAAGGGGACCAACGATCATCGAATCGCTCCACGATAACTCTAATACACCGTAGTATTGCCCCACGTATTTTAACACAGGTACTAGGGTTCTGTTGCAGAAACTTGCTACGTACTGCGATACCAACGAAAGTGTCACACTCTATTAAAACCACTGCACACCCAAAAGCATGGCAAGCCAGTGTTATCCTATTACGATACTGCTGTTCACTAGACATCTTGAAATGAATGCCATCGAAGCCATCACGCGCTTGAATATTTGTGGACAGTGAGGGGAAAAGCCCATTGGGTACACTTCTATCAGGCCAAGTTAAAAGCAAAGGCTCGACTTGTATCGAAGCATCAATGAAGCCTTCACAAGGGTTTGGATGCTCGGCAAGAACACACGGCATGAAATACTCATCAGTGTCCGGCAACGAACTAATTATAAAAAGGTGATCCAACAGAGCTAGGAAATCTTTTGAAGAGAAACACTCTTTGAAAGGCTTACAAACAACATCCAATAAGCCAATTCTAAACTTTCCGTGCTTCGTTAGGCTTTCGAATTCCTGATCTGTTACACCAATCTTGCCACTCCCATAAGAAAAGGCTATAACCTCTGATATCTTGTTAAACAGGTATTGTGGGTTAGTGAATACAACATTGGGAACTACCTCTGGATAAAACAAGCATACTTGGAGGTTATGGAAGTATACTAAGGCAGCTTCCACTTCTTCTGCAGACATCTCGGAGATCGCGTTTCCTATCTTGGCTAAGGTGGAAAGGTAAATCATGCCTTCATTGCTATCGGCTGCAGTATTATCCATGGCCAGCTCGAAGATATACCAAGCGACTGGTATTTCAGCTTCTACATAATTTTCCATGACTAACTTTTGAATCCAAGAAGCCAACTTAAGCGTATCATTATCTCTTGCTCGTGTATCCAGTGAGAAAATCATCTTTATGCCGTTGGCGTAAATACAATTTCCGAAAGCCGATAAATCACTTTTTAATGATTCGTTTTTTTTCCTTTTTGCTTTCAAACACTGGATCCTGGGAATCCATTTCTTTGTACACGTCAAAATGTGTGCCAAGGATCATAAACATCGGCTTTTGATGCGGTTTGGCTACTTTGATGCCTTTGATCCTTGGTTTTTCAATTTTTGATTTCGAAGAGACAAAAGAATGAATGAGAGACTTTGTGGATATTTGCCTTGTCTCGTCTCCGACCTTCACTCCATTGATGGCATAAAAAAACTGGGCGGGGTCTTTCAACCATTCATTGAGCTTGAGAAGAATGATATTAACGGAATTAAAATTAAGCAGAGCTGGAGCAACGTCCATAAATGCTGCTTGTCCCCCAGTATCAGATATGCTGACAAAATGGGTAATACCAAGCTTTTTCAGATTTTCCGGCGTTGCGAAATCTAAAATGAGTTTAGCAACTTTATTGTATTCAGATATGTCCACTTGGTCTGAAGTCGAAGCTGATGGGGCATCGCTGGAATCATCTGCTGTAATGCTTAACTGGTTGGTGTGAGGAATCATGGTTGGGTCATTTCTTTTCTCCATTGAAAATCCAGCCAGCAGTTCGTCAGCATTAACATTCGTTTTATTCGAGCTGCTATCCTCTTGTTGTTTTGCGACCATCTCCATACAACTGGCTATCCTCTCTAGCAATGTTTTTTGAGTCGCACGTTTCCATATATTCCCTGCGCTGGCTATCATCTTGTCATGTGATGCTGATTTAACCAATTGAAGGTTCGTATCTGTAGCAGGTTCCATCCCGGATTCCTCTTGATCAGAGTCCCAGACAAAATCCTCATTGTCACCTTCAAGTGGTGGTGGATGTGTTGACTCATCTTCACTGGCTCGTGAATCTTCTTTGAAATATTTCTCTGGCTGTAGTGCTGGAGTACTGTTATAAACGTCGTCTGCTGGCTCGTAAGTTAGTAATTTTTTAATGGATGTCTTACCAGTACCAGCTGCACCCAATATACCTATATACAGTAACAGTGACAGTAAGGGTATATAGTGGATATTAAAGTAATGTTCCTAACCAAGACTTGAGATTCTTGTAGTCACTGTGCCTTTAGCAGCTGCTCTTTTAAGGTGCAAGGTATAATCTGAAACTGCATAGTAAAAAAAGCACGCAATTATAGTATAGTATAATGTATAATGGATACAATATACAGTAGTTATTTTTGAGCAATCTCCAC
The DNA here is from genome assembly GCA_036873525.1 of Chalinula nematifera. Lineage (NCBI taxonomy): Eukaryota > Metazoa > Porifera > Demospongiae > Haplosclerida > Chalinidae > Chalinula > Chalinula nematifera. The sequence goes on along the minus strand of JAYJLX010037628.1, from coordinate 29,731 downwards.
AACAAACAACAAGCTTTATTGGAGACCACGCACTATACATGTAGACGAGTGGTTTAGCAAATTTTGTCTCATGAATCACTCAACAATGCAGTAGGTGCAACACCTCTTTATAATGGGGAGGGGGGGGGGAAAGAAAGAGTGATTTTTAATTTTGCTGAATCACCTAATTTAAGATCTTGCTACCTGGCCCTGGTTTTGCTAAAGTGCTCATCCTTTGAACTTTGCATGCAGTATAAAGCCAGGGTGTGGTCTCCGGGGTAATTGCTAATTCCCACAGTAAGTAAGGGTAGGGCCAAGTTAATGATTAAATAGCACGATTCAACATCATGATTCAACATCACTACCCTGCCAGTTTCAGCCCATGCGTCCCTTTAAAGGTACATGTAAGCAATTTTCAATAGTGGCAGACACCCATTTCAAGAGATACCAATAATATACCTTTTCTTTTCTTGGCAGGAACTTCAGTAGTCTCATCAGGAGCTTCAGTAGTCTCATCAGGAACTTCACTAGTCTCATCAGGAACTTCAGTGGTCTCATCAGGAACTTCACTAGTCTCATCAGGAACAGTATCATGTGGTGCTGGACTAATTATAATAAACCATCAAAAATAACACGTAAAAAATTATATATGAATGAAAGCACTAAAGTGCTGAACCCTCACGATCATGCATGCACACACACATTTGACAACACATAGTTTCATACACACCAGTAGATCTTAGTTTGCACAGTCAAGCACACACATACACACATCATTGATGAACACCACACACTTAGCATATACACTATAGCTTCTTCTAGAAGTAAGAATTCTTCGTACTTAAACAGCCAACAGAACTAAGGAAAAACTTACAAATATGAAGTAAACTTGTAGAGCAGATCATCAGTTTCATTACACAGACACCAGCATTTTCACATTAACAAAACTTAGTCTCGCTACCACCAGCTCCTCCCCGCACTTCGCTGCTCTACGAGGAGGGTCTGGGCCTCTGGGGAAACACTATTGTCAGTCTTGTTCAAGTGCCACTAGGGATATGCAAATTATGCCAGCATAATTTTGGGCATAATAGGCTAACATTAAATGGAACATAATGCCCCTATTATGCTGGCATAATAGGAACTTAATACCATATCCACCCACACATGGTTGAAAATTATGTCTGAATGGTATTTAACATATAAAACTTTGCAATTTAAAGTTTTAAAATTCAACAAAATTATAGTCTGTTCATGTTAACTATGACCTTATGGAAATGAGGCAAACTTTACGATAGACTGTAGTATAGCTTTTATTTTAGAATAAAAATGTTCGTCTTATCCTTGGTGTTCTTTTTATGTAAGCAATGTATTGATATCAAATGTTAAAAGTTATCAGCGGTAGAAAAATTTTCCTATACCTTAAGTATGGCGCATTTCGTACTCTTATACATGGGGAAATTTATGAAGGTTATAGTTAACGTGAACGGACTTTAGTTAGTGATGGTGTCCTTTAAATTTATACGTTCAGCACGTACATTAGTATTATTACTTGATTTACGTAGTGAGTGCATATTGAGATTAATTAAGTTTCATACAGTGTGTACAGTCTAAATAGTACGGTACACTTGTAGACAAAGGCACATACGTGTACGTATTCAGACAGTTAAAATTGAAGGAAAATGGCTGACAGTTCACTATATTCAACTGCTATTGTGAGCATAATGAGCATAAAAACGAGCATAATAGGGCATGGGGTCAGGCATATGAGCATAGCATAATAGGGAGTTGAAAAAGCATAATTTTAGGGTAATAGGAGCATAATTTGCATATCCCTAAGTGCCACTTAAGCAATGCTATATGGCTTCTATAACATTATTTACGATTTTTAAAATGATATATTCATTGAAAGAACACATACATGTAACTTGCACACATGTACATAAAGCAGAATAAGATATTTGACCTAAGCAATATAATTACTCGACTTACATGTACAGTAAGTACTACCAGAGATCTGGTAGTACTTGAACAAGACTGACAATAGTGTTTTCCCAGACCCTCCTCGTAACGCAGCGAAGTGGGAGGGGCTGGTGGTAGCGAGACTAAACAAAACTCACAATATATAGTCCATTACAAGATGAAAGAGAATTTGAGTCGTCATCACATGTTTTAAAAATTCTAGGGCCATGCCAGGGCCAGTCTAGATGCCATCCAAGACGTTCCAAGCACGATCAAGCCAAGCATTAAGCCATCAGAGGCCATGATGAAAATTGTAAGTAGGCGGCATGACTGACAATTTTTTTACATGTGCTCAAGGAGCGCAGTCTAAAAAAAGATAGAGACCAGCATAACTATCAATCAAAATACTCAAAGATCTTCGTCTTAACCTTGGATATGTTTTCAAAAATCCTTTAAATGGTGGAATTATCAACATCAAGCGTCTTCAATGGAGTGCCAGTGAAGTTCTACTATCAAGTATCCACAGAGATTACATGGTAACACACACACACAAACTGACTACTAAAACCCTCTGCCCATGCTCGGGTTAATTATAATTATTATTACCTCTCGTAAGGGCCACCAATAATAGTCTCGACCACATCCTGAAACCCAAGTTTCTTTAGAGCACTAAATAAAGATTCCCATTTGACTGGAGACGAGCGAGACTTTATCCATATTGCGGTAATGCGTTCCAGTCCTTCGTCATCAGTTAATCGTAGATCACGTAAAACCTTTCGTTCTTCGTCGCTTATCCCCAGTTCCTTACCAATGCCCTCCCAAAGTGGTGACATATGGCGTAACTTCCCAAACACATTTTCCACTGTAACTGGTAGGTGGGTGTACTTGTGCTACAGGAATAATAAAAGGTTTTTACAAAGTCATTTATAAAATACTATACAGCAACCAAACTTCACTATAATCCCATAACAAAAATATGTACAGTACATATGACAGAACAATGACAGATTATTAATACCAGAGTCATACATGTACATGTAGCCAGGACTGTATGGTACATGTACATGTATATTATATAGTATGTATACATGTGATTTAGCGGGAAAAGGGTCTGGTATGACAAGTGAAAGGTCATGTTTTCATCGTTGGATTCTGACAATAACGAATATTCATGAGTGTGGTTAGTAATGGATTTGAAGTTCCCGATATGCTTTTTGTAGTAGTCTATAGTGCCTTCACTGGTTACTCTAAGTATATCACTTTGTACACAAAATGGTAAGTATACATGTACATGTAGGTATACATTGGAGACCCTTCTGTACTAAGATCCTGATTCTATATGTGACTTTCTATTATCGGCAATTTCAAAGTGATTACTAACTGCACTCATGAATATTTATTGTCGTCAGAATTCAATGATGAGAATACGACCTTTCACTTGTTGTATGTACCATGCAGGCCCTTTTCCCATTAAACCACTCATCATTTGCATGCAGAAAAGGGCCGGCATGGTGTCCGTACAGGCTAGGTCTGGGGAGACACAAATTGGTCTTGTTCAAGTACCACTGACTACAACTTATGTTGGTAACTTAACAGCATTGTATAAACAAAGAAGTCCATCTGTTGTTTCAGGACTCCATATAACATTAAATTACATAAAGCCTAGTTCACAATATGGCACTAGCAGGATGTTGACGTTGGAATAGAATCCTACTCTATTCTAATGTAAACGTTGCATCAAAAAGGTCAAATCGCCCATGCAACATTTTGCTAGTATCATATCGTGGACTACACACATAGGCTTTAAGGCTGGTTCACAATATGACGCTAGCGCAACGTTGCGTGGGTGATTTGACCTTTTTGACGCAACATTTACATTGGAATAGACTAGGATTCTATTCCAGTGTCAACGTAACGTCCCGCTAGCGTCATATTATGAACCAGCCTTAATGCGTACATCTAGACACCTTTGTTGTAATTTACACCTATTGTTCACTGTGTAAATTACTGAAATTAATGTATCAATTCAATATATACAGTAGCCCTCAAAAAAAAAAATTGATGTTGTTGGTAGGAAACTAGGAGTGTTGTCTTTTTACTATGTTATATTCAGCTGTCATAATTCTCTATTATTTAACTACAGTATTGATAAACAAACAGTATAACACTAAGTTATGACAGCTGAGTGATAAAACTGTAAAGAAAAACAACTTTGTAATAACCGTTTCATGGTATGCTACTAAACAAAGATGTCAACTTTTTGTGAGGGCTACTGTACATGTACATAATGCTAAATTAATGCATGGCTATAATGCTAAATTGATATGCATCATCAATTATTCTTATTGCTACAAAATCATTAAAATAATGCAGTGAGTGGGATTCCAATTTTAGCATAATAAGTAATGAAAAAGCTAATAACATAATGTATGGGAGTTCAAGTTAGCAAAGCAGTTTACAAAGTATAGTAATGTCTATTTTGCTAATGTGTTTAAGGTTGTTGGCTTAAATGATATATAAGCTTTGACTGAGTACATTTTTGTGCTGCTTTTGCCAACATTCCACATATTATTATATTTGCTTATCAATCAGTAACTCAAAATTTTCTCAGTTAACAGTCTAAACTATGATCATACCGATTTTCTTCTTTGAGCGCTGGCTTGTGTAGTTGACGAGCTGGCCTCATGAGATAGTTTGACATGCTCAGTATTCAGTGGCTGTTCATTGATTGCTTGAGCTATAGTGTATATTGTTAAAGAAAAAAAAAAACCAAGTCTAATATTACCTAAAGTACATACCATACTTAGTCTGGTGTAACCACCCACTTAATCATAATGCAACAAGTATATGCTGGTCACCTCACGTGCCTGTTAAAATAATTCAATAACACTTCATGAGAATTGATCAGTTCGATATACATGTAAGTGTTCATACAACTTCCTAGTAAGTAAAAGAGGGCAGTTGCACCAGACTATGCCTACATGTATATGGCTTCCATATGATAACCACACCCACACTATACACATACATGTACCTTTTAAAAGAAAGTCTTCTACTTCTTTTGCTACTGCAGCCATGTCCAATTCTTCTCGTAACACTGTAATCAAGTGATCCCAGGATACCTCAGAACAACGGGATTTGATCCATCCACTAATCACTTTCTTCAGCTTAGAAGTGTTGCTCGTTTGCGACTCATGAATCCTTCTCCGAAAATTATAGGAAACGTTCAATGCTTGTCCTATTTCACTCCACTTATGAGCCTTACTCACTAGCAGATTACAAACAGCTCTTCGTGTAACATCTATATATATACATTGGATGGTAATACAACACTATATACATCAATAGCACACTGTACGTACAATGTTGACATGTGATACACAACATTAGTACTGTGTTATGCCAGTTTAATACAACATACATTATACTTGATGAGTTCAGGCTCAGCCTATATATCGGCTGGCCCTTTTTATGGCTACAATTTTGTGGGCGTGGCATTCACTGCAACGTACTTAACATGTACACGTCTCAGTATTAATTAATATTAATAAAATTACATCAGTGTTATTAACGGAATTTAACCTAAACCCTCTCATATTATGTATCGATAACTAACCTGGTATTGGTCCAGGGTTCAATTCCACATCTCCTGATAGCATGATCATTAATAATCCCGCCATTATCAGCATAATCACGGATACAGTAGAACCCCTCACCCCGCCATCAGATAGTCTCGCTGCTGGTCAGCGAGACTACCATCAGACACATATCTGATGTTCTTTCCCCTGTCGACGTCTCTTTGATTCCAATTTACTTCGACTAGGAGCAGCCAGTCGTAGCAGGAAATTTGAGTTCCTTCAATGCACGGGAGCTGGACAATGTCCCTGTAAACCTTCACAGCTCTATCCATGAAATCCGCCATTACATTACACCTAGCCGGAAGTAACCGCCCATATAATTAATAGTTAGAAAATTAATAAAAATAATTATTATTTTAACTAATTATTATACATAATAATTATTGAAAAGTGAAACACTATTGTGCTTTGAAATTGAAACCAAATTTCTGTTTCACTGCTTTGTCCAGATCACCTGATATCTTCACTCCAGCTTTTCTAGCTGGTCCACCCAGTTTATAAAGGGCTTTAACAAGTTTGGTACAATCCATTTCCAGACCCTCAACAGTGGTGTCCCATTCGAGTGTGGCAAAGAATGACTTCATCATGTTATCATAATCAGGGTTAGTGACTACATCCTGACCCACTAGTCCCACTTCATATAGCATCCTTGCTAAGTCAGGCAGAGCACCACTGGTGGCTGAATGAAGCTTGGAATACACACCTTCGATGATTTCAGTAATTAATCGTCTTAAGTTGTCAACATCATTTGAATCAAGACACTGAACAATTGGCTGATGGCTCATGGCAGCAGGAGACGGAACCAGAGGAGGATGGTATGGATGAATAGTGACAGGGTCATCTATAGAGAATAAAAATTAATCAAGGCAACCTCTCTCATTCAATAAATAGACTGAATCAATAAACACATTGAAAGGAAAATCAATTGTATATGCACATTTGTACAATGATGGTAAACGCTATTATGCATAACACAGCATCATGGTAAAGGTTTAACCTTTAATAATATGGGGCACTGAATGGTAAGGAATGGTCACTGGAAAGTTATATTTCTCCTCCAACCCCAAGTAATGAATACGAAAGGTGTTCTTGGTGGGAGGTGAATCAGTTTGCCACAGTACAGATATTTCAACACTGGGAGCTAATTCATGACCAATCTCACTAGTCAGCAGCTGTGTAAATAAATAAAGGTAATTTGTTTGTGAGTAAAGCCTAATTCCCAATATGACGCTAGCAGGACATTATACGCTGACACTGGAATAGAATCCTAGTCTATTCCAATGTAAACGTTGCGTCAAAAAGGTCAAATCACCACGCAACGTCGTGCTAGCGTCATATTGTGAGCTATAGGCTTCACATTTATCATTAGTATAGCTATTTACTTTAACAGTATCTCCAGTTGCTGCAGCCATTATCTCCCATTTTCCCGCAATAGTCAATGAGTTCCCATCCCAACCGAGGGGTCCCTCTGATTGATCGTCCCTTGAGACATCAATAACCAAAGTATCAGAGGTCAGTTTCACCATCTTGAAATCATCCTTCACAACTAATGAGCGCTGTTTTTCTTTTTCAAGAAAATGCTGAAAGAAGAAAAAAAAAACAAAAGTATGAAGTGCATGTATATCATAGACAACTGGAGCATGCATGAGGTTCATTATTTACCGGCATGCATTATGCATCTAACAGTTATAGTTAAAAAAGCCAGATCAACTACTTTATACTGGTATTTGCACAAACTGCATAGGATGAAGATGATGGTTATTTGATACAAAAGAGACTTATGGAATTTTTCTTAATTAGTATAATTACATGTAATCTGATTCAGTACTTGAAGCACATGTGCATGTTGATCAGTTGGATATTCTAATCACACTAATATGCATGCATGCATGGGTATTACTTAAGGCACTCACTGTTTTAGTAAGTGTAATATACTCCATTAGCTGTAAAACTATCCTCCAGTGGTGTTCATCAGGAGTGGCAATAAGACAATACAGTACTCCATAATTCAATGGATTGGGTTGATGGTGGCCTAAAATACGGCGTTTCACCCAATTGATAAACCCAATGCCATATGGAGAAAAGCTGGTACGGTTGATAACTCCATAGGTCTCACCACCACTTCCGAATTGACCACCACTGACACACTCCAACTGATACGGTGATCCAAATACCATGTTGTCAGCTGAGACTGTGAGGAAGGTCAGGTTGCACTCTTCTCCAGCAGATTCTTTACCGGCACTGTACAATGTGTTACAGCAATGCTCGATCTCAAGAGTGGCTGGTTCCAGTAACTCGTGTGATAAGATGATGTAATAAATGGCACTGACGAGTTTCATGTCTTTCGGTACTTCGAAAGGACCTGAGTGGATACCGTATATCTGTACTGTACCCTGCTCTCCCTCTCTGATAGCTCCCTTGGGTATACTAAGCCTGCAGCCATAGTGTTCCCAACTAAAGCAGTAATCACTATCAGCAGTAAAGGTGGCTGAGTCTTCAAATATAACCTCCATTTTATCTAAGACATATATGGCATGTTAAAACTTAATGGACAACCCAAAAAAATAATCAGAAATACCTCTTGGTTTTTTCTGTTGACCTGTGTTTACAGGTTTCTCTATGATTCTGGCGCCAGCCGACTGCACATGTGTTTCATCAAACTCTGATTTTATTAGCTTACTCCCTGCACAGTTTTCAAATTGTGATTCGGCTTGCAGCTCAGTGAAATCTACAAGAATAAACAACATAATGATATATTCAGTTTTGAACCATATAAGTTATGAACATCATGATGATGCATCCTAGCAGCATAACTGTCCCATAGCCAGGTTGGACGTTACTAGATCGTTTGATTTTTTTTGACATTTGAATTTATTTTTAAACCATGGACTGGAAGTCTATTCTAGCTATGGTCAATATGCAACATTTGGTGAGCATTACACTATATAATAAATATTTTGCTGGGATTTAATCACTATAATATTATACTATTTAGCAACCACATCTCCATATCGATGCTCAAATGATGTTTCAAGCCATGCATAATTTGAGATGGGTCTGTTTATAAATATCAGTACCTCTCCATTTTTTGGGACCGACAGGAACTTCACTGGTCTTACTAACCGGATCGCTCTGTGGTTCAGCTGGACTACTAATAATAAAGGAAACCATAATAATCATCACATGTACACTACAGCTGCTGTAACAATTACAGATTATATACATGTATAACTGTCAGTTACCTTTTATCCAAGTCACTACCAGTAATATTCTGGATTACATCATGATACCCAAGGCTCTTGAGTACACTGATTAGGTGTTCCCATGTGAACGGGGATGAGCAAAACTGTATCCATATTGCTATAATGTGTTCCAGTCTGTCTTCATTAGTTAATGTTGATGGATCCTGACGAATAGCCTGTCGTTGGTTGTAGCTTATCCCCAGTTCTCTACCAATCTCATTCCATTGTGATGATCTATGACGAAGTAACTGGAACACATGGCCGAATGTAGGCGGTGACTGGGTGGTATACTACAAGAAGAATTGAAGTAGAAAAGTTACATGTGTATCTATAAAATTAAACAGTAACCAAACTACATAATGAATAAAGCATGTATGCACGATGCATGGCAGAACAGTGACAATAAATACTTTAGTGTTGCTGAATGATGGATACGTCATGTATACGACATACATGTATATGTATTTGTAAGAAATTTTAATGAAACTGTCACCAAAATCAAGAATTAGTGAATTAGTTCATTACCTACGAGGAGATTAGCCCCCTACCTATATAGGTTAACCTATCTTGTCAAAATACCTTTGACCCGAGATAACGTCACATGTTCGAGGCTATTAACCCTTTAATGACCATAGACGTCTATAGACGTCAGAAACTCCGCCCACTACATTCGAGTCCATAACTAAGTAGGAAAAGCATGTAAGAGCAATATTGTATCACTTTGGCTCTTTTTTCCTATTCTTTAACATGGGAATTGGCCATGGTACAATTATGATATACCATGGCTAGGCTAAGTTAACCAACATCCCGAGCTGGGAAGCTTAACACATAATGAACAAATTTGCTAGTCATTATGGGTTAAGCTATAGTTAATGCTTTTTTTAACACTGTCAATTCCTTTTCTGATTTCTCGTTCAGGTACATGTATAACAAAAAAAATTAATGCATGGCTCCTTCATGTAACATCGAATTTGTCCGCATTTGCTTCCGGTCTCGGTGCTAAAAATAGAGCACTCGGTTTTGCCTCATGCTCTATTTTTCGCACCTGGATTGGAAGCATTGTGTGTATAAATCCGATGTTACACTCAGAGCCATACATTAACATTACATGTTACTCCAAACAGCAACAAAGCGTCACCAGTTTTTGGTTAAAAAAAAGCGTAGCATGATTTAGCATGAAATTATGCTACGGTAACAAGTTGTTTATATGCATTTTGGCCAAACCTTTCCTTGTTGCAAAGGGTGTGATATATGGTTAATGATTATTGGAGATAAAATAATACAACTTCACAAGTCAGTAAAATAAGGAAGAGACACACATGAAACAACAATTAAAAACTAAAGATTATGCACATGATTAAAATATTAATAAATGTTAATACATACATAATGTATAGACCCATTGCACGGTGACGTCATGCACTTGTCTTTTTATAGTATTCTGCATTACATATTATACCTGTTTTGTATTTGAAAACGACCTAACCTCTAAAATTGCAATAGAAACTAGCGAAAATCCCTACTCCTTTGTGCGCCTTGGTGCACCAACATGGCAGAAATATCCAATAATGCACGGAAATATACTGACATTTTTGAAATGGTTTAATTTGACTAAGTTCATGCAATGGGTCTATAGGTCAAAAAGTCCTGTTCACTACAAAGGGGCTGATCCCGTGCACTGGACATACTAACAGAGCACGAATGAGTAGCATAATAAGTACCTATAATAATCTGCCATTGTTTTTACCTTCCATTTTGTAGCGGAATCACCCGATATCTCCTCAGTTGTTGAACAATGGCGATCTCATCAGCTTTCTCAAGTGCTTCAACTACATCAGCCCAGGAGGCATTGGGGTATACTTGGATCCATTTAACGAATAGAGCTATCTTTTGTCTATCCACATCATCTCGTTCATTTTCGATTATTAGTTCGATATCCGCGTGCTCTATTCCAGGGAGATAGAGAGCAAAAACTTGCCACTTTACCAACTCCTTCAGCCGAATGTTTAGCTCTCCAACTGTTGGGTTATTAGCCGACATGAAGATTTAACGGGAACGAAATTCTGCGAATGAACGGTTTATCTTTCCAAAACCGCCATATTCATATTACTTTGGACTCCACCCCTTGTGAAGGGGCGGGGCTCCAAGCTGGTGCATGCTCCTTATTACTGTAATAGTAATAGTATTATAAAAAAAATCCTCACCACTATAAACTATGGATGATCATGTATGCATAAAATGCTGTTATAGTGGCTAGCCGGTACAGCACAGATATGAAATTGACTGTATCGAGTAAAACGAGTAAACATCAAAACTCAAGGATAGGATAGTACATCTGCATGTACATGCAAATTCACTTTGGGGCTGTCCTATAGCTACCAAATTAAACCATTATATTACCAGCACAAATAATAATACCAATATAAACAAAGGAATATGTCTTTTTTGCTATTTTCTATAATAATAACTGATCGAGTTGAATGCTTGTTTATGTAACATGAAAAAAAAAATAATAAAGAAAGGAAAATAATTATTTTAAAGAAAGCAAACAAAAACAAATGGTATATAATACAATTAAGTGATTGGCCTTTGTACAGTATGTTGGAATCAACTGTACAGTGTATGTGTGTGTGCTATTATGGAGTGTGACCGTGAGTACACAAATTATAACAACACTAACTGTCCCATTTCAATTGTAACCACTTTTGCATGGGTGACCTATCCTTTAAAGAAGTCAAGGTTTGTACACAGAACACTGTACAGTTGTATCAGTAGGTGATCCCTCAATAGTAGAGGGATGTATTGGATTAAAGACAGCCTGTGGGAATTAACAACAAATACTGGTATGATACACATGTCAGTACAGCCGTTTAAGTACACTAAAGAATCAATATGATAGCTTACGTCTTTTTTTTTCGAGCTCCACTAGGTTTTTCAAGATATACTCATTGAAATTCACATATGACTTTGACCAGACCATCTACCGTAAACGTAGAAATTTTCGACCAGTAAAAATTTCGACTTTTAGTCCATGTGTAGTGAAAAGTTAATTTTCGACCGACGGGTGTGGCTACAATATAACACAAGCGCTAAAGAAAAGATGGTGTTTCTATAGTTAAAGGACTAATTTTATTTTTCGACCTTTTCAAGGAAGGTCAAAAAGGACGGAATTTTCTACTGGTCGAAAATTTCTACATTTACGGTAGTTTTAAGGTACATGATTCAGAAACTGGAAGTATATACACTAAAGTACTGCACTATGAATTATATATTATACATTCAGACAAATCCCACACAACAACTGAGAAACACTGGCAAAACTTATACTGCTCTCACTACTATGGCTTCTGATAATGATAATTGAAAGCATGAGAAAGGTACACAAAATTGCTAGAGTGCTAATGGTGAAATCAAAGGATTGTCATGAAAGTTGTGTATAAGGTGAGGCTTACACGCTGACACTAAACTCAAGTACCACTGAACGCACAATAGTATATGTACTTAAAACAGCTTCTATATGTACGTTTGATCTCCAACACGCCTATATATACTCTCTATAGGATAGTCTGGTTACAAGAGACTATAGCAAAGGCAACAGTAGCTTGCGTAGTTCAACCATGATTGAATGTGACTGAAACATTTTACAATATGAGCAGTTGACTGTGTTCCAGGGACACAGTCAAACGAAAATGGTAACTATAATAAATTGAGTATACAAACAGTCAATTCAAATCCCACAACAATATATCATTTGCTCAAGGGGCGTGGTCTAAAATGATATTGATTGTCATGTGGAAATAATGAACCCTAACTGCTACACTGTAAAATCCTTTTAATTTATTTCAAACAAGAAAAAGTAGGTCAAACAGAAATACATGTAAGGATATTACATATTATACATTATTGTGTTCAATAATGGCTAAGCCCAATCTATTATTGCTTATAAGTTTTAGCTTTTGTATACAAGATATACTATAACAATACAATACAGTACAAGGATATTATTATAACAACACAGCTGGTATAACCTGCATAAAAAGGTCACCTCTCTTAAGCATGCTATATTAGAGGCAGATTTCTACAATGAAGTGTTTAACCCACTACCATTACCTGATCTAAATACTTTAGTTTGCAGTCTGGCCTACATCTTTGTCTCAACCATGGTTCACTTGTTATTGTTGCTTATGATTGTTGTGTTTGATCCAGATAGTGGAAAAGAAAGACGTACATACCCTCTCACCGGGTGATGTCTCTCAATTAACAAACTGCTTATACTATACAGAAAGAAGAGCTAGGAAAAAGAAAAACAGGGAGAGTAAGAGAATGAGAAGAAAAAAGATAGAGCACATTTATTTAGTAAATTACATATGTACAAGGATATACAAACACATGTTCATATACTACAATATACAGACACCTATCCTTACATTCTAAAAAAATGCTATCCCTTGTGCCTGTACATATTATTAATAAAAAGAAATAGCATTAGTGCATATACTCCTCTCTCCTCCCCTTCTCTCAGCCTTAATACAGTACAATACTCACTATATAACTCTGAATGTATATAATTCATAGTTCAGTACATTAGTGTATATAGTTTCAGTTTCTGAATCATGCACCAAAAAAAATTATTAATAGCAGAATAATTTGAAATGCTGTTGTAGTAATGAGAGCCTTAGCTGCATGAGAGTCTAATGTCTATAATAAATGAATAAGTATATACAGTAATTAAAGTAACTCACTGATAGTAATCAACTATTGAGTAAAATAAGCAACTGTAACAACTATATATAGAAACTCAAGGATATACCTACATACACTTAATTTGCTCTCTTATGGATTTGAGAAAACTGAGTATGATACTATAAATAATGTTAAATGGGTCATTCTTAAGACCCATTATAACAGATTAGACCATACCAATTGAAATTATGGCTGACAAAAAAATTAACAATTTCACTATACAGCTGGTCACATAATATACATGTACCTCATAAAGCAGCAACTAATTTCTATGTCTAATCTTGAGACACTCCTTTCCTCGTAGTCTGAATAGTAAAAGGAGTTGGTACTTAATCAACTGCTATAGCTGTTCACTGATACATTTCACCCCAATGAAACTAAAAGAGAACAACAATGTATATACTTGCCATAAATAAATTACATGTACTATGACTATTGGACATACTTTAGGCACTGATTGTCTCAATCATCGTTTCAAATCAGTAGTTCTGGCTAGCAAATAGATTTACATAAATCAACACAAATAACAATATCGAGTTTGTAGTTGATAAAAGCATGTACACAAAAAAAAGAACTAAAGGAAATAAAGAAATGATAAAGGAAGAGTATACACAAAACATAATGGTCAACAAAAAAATTAAATGTATGATTGGTTTTCTAGAATGTTGGAATTTAAGAGGAAACGTAACTGTGTACATGTATGTATACGTGTGCCATTATGGAGTGTGTACATGTATGAAGGTTAGGTGACTGTGAATGTGATGATTACAAGTATCACAACACTAACTGCTCCATTTCCTCTGCCAATTTGTCCAAGAGTGGTTGATCATGGTCCTGGAGTACTCGACAAAACTTTAAGAACCTTTGACGATCATTGCCACGTTGTTCAAAATACCTCACGATCTCATCAACAATTAAGCTAGTTTTATCATAACGACTTATTCCGAGAGTTGTACTCACACGATCTTGAGTATCTGGTGACAATAGGTCTTTCGCTACTAATTCATCTGCTAGCTTATTAGGTTCACTTAATATTCCAAGGAGTCGAGGTTTGTACCTCAACAAAACACTTACAGTCGTATTAGTAGGTAACTTCTCAATAGTAGATGATGGATACATGAATTGCTGCCTGTAGCTAGGGTAAGGAATGGTCACTGGAAAGTTTAATTTCTCCTTTAACCCGCCCAAGTAATGAATACGAAAGGTGTTCCTGATGGGAGGTGGATCAGTTTTCCACTGTACAGATATTTCAACACTGGGAGCTAGTTCATGGCCAATTTCACTGGTCAGTAGCTGTGTAATGTACACAAATATTTATAAAACAATAAGTGCATGAGATAAAGTACAGTATTATCAGTTTACTTCAACAGTATCTCCAGTTACTGCAGTCATTATCTCCCATTCCCCTGCAATAGTTAATGCATTCCCATCCCAACCAAGGGGTCCCTCTGATTGACCAACCCTTGAAACATCAATAACCAGAGTATCAGAGGTCAGCCTCACCATCTTGAAATTATGATACCTCACATCTAATGAGCGTTGTTCTTCTTTTTTAAGAAAATGCTGGAAAAAAAAAACAAGCAATTAATGTTATAATTATGTTTTATTCCACCATTTATATTAGTGCAACTTCATTATACTGAATTTTTCAAATTAAGCAATGCATTGCATATGTACTGTAAAAGTGTAGTGAATCGTAATTTGCGTGGGTGGTATCAGTCCTAGTGAGAGCACTGTTTGTAACATCGCAAAGTTATTAACAGTTCGATTAGTTTAAAGTCACCGTAAACATATAAATAGGCATGACTGACAAATTTTACATTATCAAAAAGCGCGGTTTAAGGCAACCGGCCAGCGAAACAATTGATCAAAAACTGTCAGTCTTAATTTTTTGCCATATGTTAACAAAAATATCAAGCGCCTTCAATGGAGTATTAGTGAAGTTGTACTATCAAGTATCCACGGAGACTATATATGGTAATTAACACACACACCAAATGACAGACAGACAGACAGACAGACAGACAGACAGACAGACAGATGCACACACACACAAACCAACTACTATAACCCTCCACCCACACACTTGAGTTATTCACACTAATCGTGAGTATTATAATTATTTAAGACACTCACAGTTTCATTAGCTGCAATGTATTCCGTTAATCGTAGCACTATCCTCCAGTGGCAGTCATCAGCAGTGGCAATAAGACAGTATAGTACTCCGTAATTCAATGGATAGCCTAGCATATATTTCACCCAATTGATGAATGCAATGACATATGGTGAGAAGCTGGTACGTTTGATAACACCATAGGTTGTTTCACCACCACTTCCGAATTGACCACCACTGACACTCTGTAACCGATACGGTGATCCTGATGCCATGTTGTCAGCTGAGACTGTGAGGAAGGTCAGGTTGCACTCTCCCTCAGCTTCTTCACCGGCACTGTACAATGTGTTACAGCAATGCTCGATCTCAAGAGTGGCTGGTTTCAGTAACTCGTGTGATAAGATGATGTAATAAATGGCACTGACGAGTTTCATGTCCTTCGGTGCTTCAAAAGGACCCGAGTGGATACCGTATATCTGTACTATACCCTGCTCTCCGTCTCTGATAGCTCCCTTGGGTATACTTAGCCTGCAACCATAGCGTTCCCAACTAAAGCAACAAGCACTATCAGCAGTGAAGGTGGCTGAATCTTCAAATATAACCTCCATTTTATCCGAGACATCTATAACTCAATACAAAAAAAGGTTATACTTTAATTATTTATTATATTATTAAAAACTGCATGGCATGACAGTTAACCAGTATTTATTTTCAGTGAATTCTAATATCGCTATTCCAGCTACATGTATATAGCCACCTCTATAGGACCATGCAGACACATTGGGTGAGAAAACCGTTATGTTTTACCCAGCACCCATACACATATCATTGGTAACAACATTGAGAACAATAGAAAACATGGCTTTTGGCACACTAGTGTGCTGATGTTTTTACACGTATCAATTTTTTGGGACATCAGTTGGCTAAATTACTATACAGGGACAGATTTACAATACAATTAACAATAGCTCAACATTGTGTGCGATTTTTGACCTTTTGACACTCATTTACATTGGAGTTGAGACAAGGTTCGATTCCAGCGTCATACAACATAACCTTCCACAAGCTTACATTATAGTACGTACCTTTACAAAGCAATAAATGATTTGATGCATGGGTGTGCAGTTAACTGAGAATTATATTATATTAATCATAAGCATAGATCTAATCTATGGGGAAAAGCATTAGTATTTTATCAGATGCATGTATGCATGATACAATTTTGCTGGATCAAATGAAACAAATTGCATGAAACTGACTACGTATACATGTACATTGTATATCATATATGAGGGTGAATTTAACTTCATTGAATAACCAAAATAAAACAAAAGTAATCTTCAGGAAACCTTTTGTTTCTTTCTGTTGGTCCGTCTTAACAAGTTCCTTAATGTCAAACTGATTTTCTGATGATTCCATCATCTTTTTTATTGTGGCTGGTCCCATAAATGAGTGCGCGGATTGTGTTTTAAAATCTCCATGTTTGTACTTGTCAAGGATATCTGCTAAAAAAATAATTCACGAGTAATATTCATCATTATTCATTTTATTTAAAGTTTGTATGACTTTCATTACTCGTTATAATAATTATATATAAAATTTTATACTGATTTTAATCCCAAAACTACTATAAGCCTTATGTGTACATATTGCCAGATATAAACATCACTGAATTCATTTTGTTATTTTATGATAATTACACTATGGACTTGATACAGCATGGCTGAAAGTTAACACATGTATTTAGTTCAAGTGAATTCTTGCATGCTATTCCAGCTACATGGACCATGACCATGCACAACAAAGATCCGTAATTGTATGCATGCATCAGAGATATTTAAAGTAAAACTGGACTGACTTTCAGATGATGATTCCGTTACATCTTTTTCACTTAAGCCAGTGCTCCCCCAAACGAGTGCAGATTGTGGTTGGGCATCCACATGTTCATAATACTTGAGGATATCTATAAAGGGATATTTAAGTAAAATTTATCCGTAAAAGTACTATAGTACAATGGAGTGCGGCCCATGATGTGTGCTTATACATGTATGTGGGCAAGAAAGTGTCACAGCCCATACTGAAATAACAGAATTGTAGCGGGTTGCCGCAGCCTTGTGATTGACAGGGTTGTAAAGGTTGTGACAAGGCTGTATTTGAAACTGTGGCAAGGTTGCTGCAGCCATGTACTAGCGAGACGAAGAAAAAAAAAAAAGAAAAAAAAAAAACAGTTCCACTAGCTGGATTCGAACCCACGTAGTCAGCTTTAACCTGATATCCTCCATGTGAGAGCCCTGACCTCTAGACTACAGTACCTTTCTTTTTAAATTACTATGATTTGTTACTTATATCGTAGATTATAAAAATATATGTTGCCGTATTCAAGGTAAATTGCATCTTAAAAGCTGAATTCACAATTAATATCATACATCAAACTCGTTAATTGAAATATGCAGATTAATGTGATTATATTGCCTATGAGATTGTACAGGGTTGTGGCAAAGTTGCACAGGGTTGTAACTAACTGCAAGGTTGTGACCAAATTGATGCAACCTTGTCACAGGCATACAAGGCTGTGGCAGCCTTGAAATTTCTATATGGGAGATGTTTCCAACCCACACGTATCACGTATGGGCTTCTGAAAGTTGGAACTTGAGTGGATAACGAGTTGGATGGATTAGCAGGAGTTTATTATATAGACACATTTGATACAACAATACTTCAACGTTGTGCATGTGTGAATTTCAACTGTGCATGACCTTTTGACACTCAATCATTTACATTGGAGTTACACAGCATTCAAATCCAGTGTCAACGTTACCTTCCATGGCACAAGCATTATGCGGCAATACCCATGCAGCAATATAACTGAAGTATGGCTTTGATGCCTCCTTATAATGATGCACACTGACATACCACATGCGCGCATGCATGCATGATCTGAGTTACATATAAAAAAATAATCAGGAATATATACCTTTTGTTTTGCGGTTCTGTTGACCTGTTTTTACAGATTTCTTCACGCTAGCTGACTGCCCTTGTGTTTCAAATTCAGATGACCCCATTAGTTTGCTCCTGTAATTTATAAATTGTGATTCGGAATGTAACTCAGAGCACTGGTGGATGATGGGGGGATCTGCAAGAATAAAGAACATGATATAAATTCAGGCATGTATGCCGGATATAATTTATTATCATGACGTTCGTCGTTAAATTTCATATTATTTTAATGAGAAAACTCTGTCTTTTATTACTGGTGGTTAAATTGACTTAATTTATTAATTACAGTAAGCGTGTGCAAGCTTTAAATCAGTTTTGAACTGGCTGTAATTATAGTTATGAATATCAATGACTATATTAAGACATGATGCATGATGAGTGCTACTGAGCAGCAATGGGCTGGGCTGGACATCAACTGTGAATCGTTTGATTTCATTTGACATTCGAATTTGTTTTAAATTGGAACTGATGGACTATATAGGATTCTATTCTAGCAAAGATGTAATGTTTGGTAAGCATTGTAATATATACTATACAACAAATATCTTGCCTAGATTCAATTGCTATATACAGCTATTTAGCAACCACATCACCACATGATGTTCAAATGATGTTTCAAGCCATAACATGAGATGGCCGGGTCTGTTTACACCTACCTCTCCAATTAGTGTTGGGAGCTCGAGCAATAGGAACTTCTCTGGTCTTAACCGTAAGAGTATCGCCCTGTGGTTTAGCTGGACTACTGCTAATAAAGAAAACCATAATAACCACATAACACTATATACACAGCTGTAACAATTAAGGATTATATAACTGTTATACCTCTTATCCAAGTCAGTAATATTTTGGATTACATCATGATACCCAAGGCTCTTGAGTACACTGATTAGGTGTTTCCATGTGACTGGGGATGACTGTATCCATATTGTTATAATGCGTTTCAGTCTGTCATTATTAGATAATGTTGAATCCTGACGTAAAGCCTGTCGTTGGTTGCGGCTTATCCCCAGTTCCTTACTAATCCTATTCCATTGTGATGATCTATGACGAAGCAATCGGAACACATGGTCAACTGTAGGAGGTGGCTGCGTAATATACTACAAGAATAAGAATTGAAGGCTTTAAAATACATAAATAAGAATTTTTTAGCCTTCCTAGAAATTCTCTGGCCATGCCAGGGCCAGTCTAGATGCCATCCAAGCACGATCAAAGCTAGCATCAAGCCATCATGAAGAATTTGGTAAGCTGAGGTGTGACTAACAATTTTTACATGTGCTCAAGGGGTGTGGTCTAAAAAATGGCGACCAGCAAAACTATCGATCAATATACTCAAAGATCTTCGTCCTAACCTTGGAAAATCCTTTGAATCGTGGAATTATGGACATCAAGCACCTTCAATGGAGTGTCAGTGAAGTTCTACCATCAAGCATCCATAGAGATTATGTGGTAACACACACACACCGAGTCACCGACTACTATAACCCTCCGCCCATATGGCAAGCCATCAGTAACAAAATTTGACGTCACCTGTCAACGTCTGAAAACTTTACGTCGACGTCTGGAAGTTTCAAGTTGACATCTGAGAACATTCTTGACGTCTGACGTCTCAGGCCTCATGTCGACATCTGAGAGCTTCATGTCAACGTCTGAGGGCCTCACATCGACGTCTGGTGACATCGAATTTTGTTACTGATGGCTTGCCATACGCCCACGAGTACAATGATTTTGTTATTGTAAACAATATGAAATCATAATGAAAACATGTTTCTATTTCAGAGTTCTTGTAGTACACATGTAATCTCCATTACAAATGTATATATAATTATGGGTACTTGGCATACTACTGAACAGTGCACTAAAATGGGTCTTGATGTAGCATAACTATAATAATCCAATATTATTATTGTTTTTACCTTCCGTTTAGTAGCGGAATCAGCAGTGTATGATAGATCTCTCCTCAGTTGTTGAGCAATGGCGATCTCCTCAGCTTTCTCAAGTGCTTCAGCTACATCAGCCCAGGAGGCATTGGGGTATACTTGGATCCATTTAACGAACAGAGCTATCTTCTGTCTATCCACATCATCACGTTCACTTTCAATTATTTCAATATCCTTGTGTTCTATTCCCGGGAGATTGAGAGCAAAAACTTGCCACTTCACCAACTCCTTTAGCCGAATGTTTAGCTCTCGAACTGTTGGTTTATTATCCGACATCTAAACTAAACGAGAATGAGACGGCCGGGTCGGTTATACCAATACTCGATACTACTACTACTACTATCTATGATTTGTGTCATATTGATCGACTCCGCCCCTATTAAAAGGGGGCGGGGTTCTTTGCTACAAATCTCAACCATCATTATTATAATATCTCTATGATCACATTATCTATGGTATGACCTTAATTAACATACATATATTATCCATGTTCCCCCGGTCTCGATCCCTCCTCATTATTGTATATGCATGTATTCCATCTACCTATAGTTCAGCATAAAGATCCTAGGATGATCATGCATGCATGAAATGCTGTTGTACTGAATGGCTAGCCTATGACTTTTATAATAGATGAGAGTACAATAATTGCAGAAACTCATGCACAGATGAAATGAGTAAATGTGGCAAAATTGAAACTCAAGGATAGGATGGTATATCTACATATATATACATGAAAAATAACTTTAGGCTGTCCTAGCTAATCCCCTTATCAAAACAATAGTTTTCGCTAGGCAATTAACCAGCACAAAAAATAATATCAATAATTATAAACAGAGGAATATTTATTTTTTTTGCTATAAAAAAAAATAATTTTTATAAATAATACAGAGTTGAATGCTTGTTTAAGTAACAAAAAAAAAATAAAGAAAAAGGAAAATAATTATAAAGAAAGTAAACAAAAATGTATGGTATATAATACAATTAAGTGATTGGCCTTTGTACAGTGTTATAAAGTGTGTATGGAGGGAAAATGTATACATTAGGTGACCGTGAGTGTCATGCCACTATGTATGTGTGTGCGGTAATTCGGCATGCATGCCGGGCTACACAAATTATGACAACACTAACTGTTCCATTTCCTCTGCCAATTCGTCCAACCCTGGTTGATCGTGGTCTTTGAGTACTTGACAAAACTTTAGGAACTTTTCTTGATCTTTTTTACGGTGTTCAAAAAATCTTACAACCTCATCAACAATCATACTGGCTCTGTCATAACGATTTATTCCGGTAGTTGTACTCACACTATCTTGAGTATCTGATGACAATAGGCCTTCTGCTACTAGTTCAATGGCTAGCATATTCGGGTTACCTATTTCTTTAAGAAGTTGAGGTCTGTACTTCAGCAGAATACTATATGCAGTTGTATCAGGAGGCGGTGACCCCTCAATAGTAGAGGGATGTATTGGATTACGGACACCCTGTGGGAACTAACAACAAGTATGATTTACAATGTAAGGAAAGCCGTTTAACTATATACTAATTGGATCAATACAATAGCTTACTTCATTTTTTTGAGCTCGAGCTCCACTAGGTTTTTTGAGGTGCTCATTGAAATTCACACTCAATATAGCTTCAGCAGTCTTGTTACAATTTGTTGATGTATCAATCGGAGTCCCTGGACCATCTATATATAGTTCAAGGTACATAATTATTGAAAGTACACATAAGTACAAAACTGTTGGTTATACATTCTACAATAACTGAGAAGCCTGGTGACCTTTTACCCCTATGGCTTCTGATAATGATAACTATATTCAAAGGTACATACAGTAAAGATTGTCATGAGTAAAGGTGAGGCTTATACCATAAGGCAAGAAACTGAACTCAAGTACCACCTTAATAGTACATCACTGCTATGTACATAAAATTATACGTTTACGTCTCCAGCACACCTATATATACTCTATAGGACAGTCTGGTTACGAGAGACTATATAGCAAAGGCATGAGTAGCTTGCTTATCAAGTATCAAAAATAATTGAAAGTAACTACAATTATTTTACAGCACGTGTTCAGGGACACAGTCAAATGAAAATAGTAACTAACACAATCATTGAACAAATTGTCATTTTTAATCCTACATACATGTCATACTGTACTATGAAATTCGAAGTGCCTTCAAATACAAGTGGAACTCTAGTAAGTATTATAGAGATAGCACCACCCATCACACACACACACCAAGTCACCAACTACTATAATAATCCACCTATGTACTTGTTCAATGCATGCATAAGTTACATTACATAAGTCCACTGAATACTCACCTGACCACCAGATGGTATGCGAGTCCTTCTGAATCAATGTCGATGAGCTTTCCACCTCACATGAGATAACTTTATGTGAAACATCAGAATAACAGAAATGGATGTTACGGTCAGCTATACACTCGGGTTGGATCTTGCATATGAACACTTCCTCTGGGAATGCTAGTGAAGGGGACCAACGACCATCAAATCGCTCCACGATAACACCAATACACCGTAGTATTGCTCCACGTATTTTAACACAGGTACTAGGGATCTGTTGTAGGCATGTGCTGTGTACTGCGATACCAACGAAAGTGTCACACTCTATTAAAACTACTTCGCACCCTAAATCATGGCAAGCCAGTGTTATCCTATTACGATACTGTAGATCGCTAGACATCTTGAAATGAATGCCATTGAAGCCATTGCGTGCTTGAATATTCGTGGATAGCGAGGGGAAAAGCCCATTGGGTACACTTTTATCAGGCCAAGTTAAAAGCAAAGGCTCGACCTGTATCGAAGCATCAATGAAGCCTTCACAAGGGTTTGGATACTCGGCAAGAACACACGGCATGAAATACTCATCAGTGTCCGGCAACGAACTAATTATAAAAAGGTGATCCAACAGAGCTAGGAAATCTTTTGAAGAGAAACACTCTTTGAAAGGCTTACAAACAACATCCAATAAGCCAATTCTAAACTTTCCGTGCTTCGTTAGGCTTTCGAATTCCTCATCTGTTACACCAATTTTACCACTCCCGTAAGAGAAGGCTATAACCTCCGATATCCTGTCAAACAGGTATTGCGGGCTAGTGAATACCACATTGGGAACTACCTCTGGATAAAACAAGCATACTTGCAAGTTATGGAAGTATACTAAAGCAGCTTCCACTTCCTCTGGAGGCATTTCGGAAATCGCACTTCCTATCTTGGCTAAAGTGGACAGGTAAATCATGCCTTCGTTGCTATCTGCAGCTTTATCCATGGCCAGCTCAAAGATATACCAAGCGACTGGTATTTCAGCTTCTACATAATTTTCCATGACTAGCTTTCGAATCCAAGAAGCCAGCTTAAGTGTGTCGTCATCTCTTGCTCGTGTATCCAGTGAGAAAATCATCTTCTTGCCGTTGGCGTAAATGCAATTTTTGAAAGCCGATAAATCACTTTTTAATGATTCGTTTTTTTTCTTTTTGCTTTCAAACATTGGATCCTGGGAGTCCATTTCTTTGTACATGTCAAAATGTGTGCCAAGGATCATAAACATCGGCTTTTGATGTGGTTTGGCTACTTTGATGCCCTTGATCCTTGGTTTTTCAATTTTTGATTTCGAAGAGACAAAAGAATGAATGAGGGACTTGGTGGATATTTGCCTTGTCTCGTCTCCGACCTTCACTCCATCAATGGTATAAAAAAACTGGGCGGGGTCTTCCAATCGTTCATTGAGCTTGAGAAGAATGAGATTGACAGAATTAAAATTAAGGAGAAACGGAGCAACATCCAGGAATGCTGCTTGTCCGCCAGTATCAGATACGCTGACAAAATGGGTAATGCCAAGCTGTTTGAGATTCTCTAGCGTAGCAAAATCTAAGATGAGTTTAGCAACTTCATTGTATTCGGATGATGTGGCTTGGTTCGAACCAGGTAATGGTCTGTCATTAACGGAATCCTTCATAAGGTTTGACTTATGTATGTGAGGAATCATGGTAGGATCCGCTTCTCTTTTGTTCATCGAAAATCCCTCCAGTGGTGGTAGCCCGGTTGCATCAGGAACTAAGCTGCTCCCATCTTGCTGTTTTGCAACCATTTCCACACACTTGGTTATCCTCTCTAGCAATGTTTCTTGAGTAACAGGGCACCATACTTTACCTACGCTGGATATTATCCTATCTCGTGATGCTGGTTTAACCATTTGAGACTGAGAAGGTTTCGAGACAAGCGGTTGATCTTCATGGTCAGAATCCCAGCCAAATTTTTCCTCGTCTGTTTTAGACAATGCATGTGTTCCACCATCTTCACTGGCTTGTGAATCTTCCTTTATATATTTCTCTGTTTCCAGAACTGGAGTACTGCTATAAACATCGTCTGGTTTCTGGTAAGTTAGTAACTTTTTAATGGATGTCTTACCAGTACCAGCTGCACCCAATATACCTATATACAGTTATAAAAGTAGATATCAGAGTATATGTTAATACATGGTTTGGTATAAGTAATCTTACCAAGACTTGAGAGCCTGGTAGTCAATGTGCCTTTGGCAGCTGCTCTTTCAAGGTGATCTTGAAATTTTACCTATTATAATGGTGGCATGCGTGGATTGTAAGTAAGGATAAAGTAGGATGTAATAGTTTGATAGCACATGTATATCATAAAAATGGAATACTCGATAAATACAGTATATGGAAGAACTATACTGCCATACCTTAGATACTCTTTTCTCTTGCTTAAACTTGTCCGGAAATGCAACCTATATGGTTATATAGGAAAGAAATGTAACATAGATTATAATCGCCACTGAGCCTACTACAATATATAAGTGCTGTGTGGTATACAAGATAAAGTATACATTATTATGTGGTATTTATCAACACACACTATAAAAATAATAAACAACATAGTTTATGCATGTGTATACGCATGTGCCACAACTGGCCACACCTATTGTATTATACAGAATGTGAAAGGATCTGCTAAAGCCAACATAGCACTCTGCCAATGGAATGCAATTAGCCATGGAATGTAATGATTCGATTATACCTATGTACATGCATAATCAGTACGTATACTATTTCTTTGATGACACGGGATTGAGAGCATACACGAGAATTGCTTGACGTTGGGATCCGCAAAGTCACATGAAATGAATCCAATTACAATACTCTACAGAGCACAGACGAGTGCTTTGTTAGCTTTAGACTGATCTGGTTAATACATAGTAAAAGGTGTGGTCAGCCATACTCAAAAGGCTAGCATACAGATCACCTTTACTTTACTTACCCAGTTTCCTTGCTCTAGTACCCAACTTTGTAGCTTGTCAAGAAATATCAGCTGTAGCCAGCCCAGAATGCTCTCTACTAGTGTAAGTTTTCCCTCCCTTATCGCTCTAACAGCCATTGTCTTGGCCAAACAGATTGAAGACACCATTCGTCCCCAGTTTATCTCGTTGAGAATCGTCAGGACCGTCTCGAGGAAGGTGTTGTAAACCTTGGCGTCGGACATGTCCATGTCCGCAATTCCAGCACTCAAATCATCTCCGTGGAGGGAGCAAAACTCATCACAAGCACCCAACAACGACCTATAGGCCTTTTCAGATCCATCACACTCTAAACGGTGATCAACTCGGTCAGGATCAAATTTGTTCACAAGCTTGCCATCTTGCGCCAAAAGTGTATAGTATACAGCGTACAGGAGCTCGTTAGTTTGTTTGGCAAACAGTAGATTTCTTCTTGTCAGGTCGGGGCTAGGGCGAGGCTTGGGGAAAAGAGACTTTACTGTGGTAGCAATTCTAGAAACTATTTCCATGTTTTACCTCGATGTTCAAAACAATATTTCTTATTTCCATGTTATTTCGCAATCTTGTCTAGTGCCACGCCCACTTTTAAAAGGTGGGTGTGGTGAGACAGATCGAGATTCGATAACAATGGAAGGTCAGCTAGAGAGTCAAGTAACTGAAATGTGAGTTAATCTCTAACCAATATGCCTATTCGCCCTTTTATTATTTATCCCTTGTTATGTGTCACCATGTAGTTCTCAAACGCCCGGTATAGTGGGAGTTATATGTACAGACAAGCAAGGACTATCCTTAGCTGGTAAGCTAAACACAGGCTTGGCCACACATAAGGCGTAATAGACACAATAATAAAGTTGTAGTTGATTATTGGTGTTACCATAAGTGAGACTTACAATATGGTACTAGCGGGATGTTACATTGATGCTTGAGTTAAATCCTAGTGAGGTGTTAGTCTGGCTGGCCACACCCTTCGCATAGAGTGGAAAGGGTCTGGCCAGCCAGACTAGTGAGGTGTGATCTGACCCTTGCGGTGAGGGAGGCTGGGGTCGGGAAACACTCAACACCCATATTGGGTTCACTACTCGGATTCGAGCAACTAAATATTATGGCTATTATTTTATTCATTTATGTTAATTAATTATTAACTCATTTTGCTTGTTATATATAACAGATTATTAAGTTAATTGTGTACATGTGATGATAATCAAGCTAGTACGTGTGATAATTATAGCACTTTAGCCAAAGCCATAAAGCGGTGAACCTAATTCAAGTGTTGAGAGCTTCCTGACTGAGGGTTGGGCCACGCCTGATTTAGTCAGTCAACTCTGATGTACAGTGGAACCTCCAAATAAAGGACACTCTGGGAACCTATATAAATTGAAGTGCTTTGTCCTTTATAGAGAGGTTGTCCTTTTCTCGACGGTCAAAATGTACTAGACAAGTCTATTTGGGACACTGACAAGAGTCCTTTGTTGAGAGGTTTATTATACTGTGTCCCTTTCTCGGAGTGTCCACTATCAAAGGTTGTATTGTAAAACGAAAGTCAAAAGGTTGAATTGCCTATACGACGTTGAGTCATTATCATAATTGTTGTAAATGGGGCTTTAAGGTTACGGAATACACAAAATTAATTGAACTATAAATCATTAATTAGCTTTGTTTATGTTTTGCCCTGTTTAAATTGATAGCCCGTGGTACTCTGGAGGCGGATAATACAGCTGGTCTGGTATCCGGTTTAGCCACACAAGCACAGAGTCTCAAGATCGGTACGGGAGATGATGACCGTCCCACGGTTGTAGTGGAGTTCGATACAGGGTTAGTATTAGCTTTAATTAGAAGAAATAAAGATCATACATGTAAAAATACTGAGCAATAGTCCAAATAAACAATATAAAAACTGTTTCGATGCACGGTGCAAAAAAAAATCTAAAGAACAAGCTGTTATAATTAGCCAGAAATGGCCACAGTCAGTGTAGTGGGTACAGGTATGTTTGGGTGGTTTGACCTTTTAATGTTAATTGAGTAGACTATAGTTCTATTTATTGTACAGTGGAACCTCCGAATAAAGGACACTGTATAATTGAAGTGTTTTGTCCTTCGTAGAGAGGTTGTCCTCTTCTCGGAGGTTAAAATG
Source organism: Chalinula nematifera (assembly GCA_036873525.1). NCBI lineage: Eukaryota > Metazoa > Porifera > Demospongiae > Haplosclerida > Chalinidae > Chalinula > Chalinula nematifera. The sequence continues at coordinate 1,677 of JAYJLX010037628.1, read as the reverse complement.
CATTAGATAAGTGTATTTGGGACACGGACAAGTGTCCTTTGTTGAGAGGTTTTTTATACTATGTCCCTTTCTCAGAGTGTCCACTATTGGAGGTTGTACTGTATTTCATGGAGTGTCATGTGTATTGTGATTGAGCCTAGCCTAGCCTAAAGGACACTGTATAATTGAAGTGTTTTGTACTTCATAGAGAGGTTGTCCTCTTCTCGGAGGTTAAAATGCATCACACGATCCAGTTTCTTTTTAGTCCAAATCCCGTGTGAAGAGTAGGGCAAATGGCAGTTTGTTTGCTTGCTTAGTTTTGGTGATTTGGGCTGTCAGTGAGATACGGCTTGGTTCGCTAAGGTACAAACCTTCCACCTGACAGGCAATTCCCATTAATCCCACCATCATTGATTTCATATTTCGTTAAACACTTTTCTCACTTCAAAAGAAGAATTCAAGCTAATCAAAATATTACACATGTTGGTATCTCGGAATACAATTATATGTATACTATATAATTATAATCCTTAACTACATCACATCTCTTCCGGCTTTTAAGATATAGCGCTATATTGTATAGCACTTATTGAACCCTTGGGATGGGGGTGTGGTCAAATACTTTTCCAATCTTGTAGGAGATTGAATCAAAAGCACTCATGCTACCATGACTACAGGATAGCTATGAAAAACAAACAATTTGTAACTTGTGCAAGGCTTGTTTGGTCATCAATTTAACTCTCAATAATGAGCTAGTCTTTGTAATATGTCGCTGTAGTTTTTAGTATAAATTTTATATTTTGACCCATTCTCCACCCATCAGCCCCCCTCCCCTCTACCCTCTTCATTTGTTTACTATTATTGATTTCTTTCTTTCATTGTGCAGGAATGTAATGATCAAGAATCAGAATGAGTCTGTACTGGCGGTACATAAAATATGAGCTGGGAAACCTTACCAAAGCCTTATTGTGATGTAACTAACCAGCAGTTGGAATATTGGAATATAATTTTACTGTACTTGTTACTGTTTTTTGCATACTTATATTGAGCTTGTTTTAAGATGTTCATTAGTAATGATCATGTGATTGTGTGTCGTTAATTCTTGAAATCTCCACTATACTGAGATAATTTCACACATATTACCCACTTTTAGTATATAGCTATAATTTATCAGTTTAAGAGTTTAAATCGCCTCACAGAATTCAGATGGAAGCATCGTTTTAGGGGTATTTGTACTGATAATAATTGATTATGTTAGTATTATGCCTGCACACATCTATACTCGTGTGCTATGATTGACTTCTTCCTTCATATTGGCCACTTTAATAGAGACCACTAAAAGCTGAACAAGGCTATCAGAATGATAAGGTGATGTGAAGCTGAACCTGATTTTTGAAGATGCAAATAATTCCGGATTTATGATGGGTGATAGGAGAAGCCTCACTGCATGCCAAGTACATGTATATAGCCTTTGAGTTTAACTCATGGTTTGCTGGTATCGTATTATGTGATATTAAAACTTTATGCTTGTTTCTTTTTAAGCTTTTTTATAACATGATTATCTATACAGTACATTAGACTGTGTTACTATTTTTGTTAATAAATCTGTTGTAATTTACTACACAGGCGACTTAATACCTGGGACCGCCCTCAAAATGGCCGAAATTAAGGCCAACTTTGAACTGTCAGTATACATTA
>JAYJLX010037627.1:31805-76847 GCA_036873525.1 Chalinula nematifera | reverse complement strand
CCCCCCCCCCCCCCCCCCCCCCCCCCCCCCCCCCCCCCCCCCCCCCCCCCCCCCCCCCCCCCCCCCCCCAAAAAAATCTTCATTGCATTGTTTATCAACTACTTTTATCGATATCGTAGAAAAACTGTGATAAAAGCAGTTGATGAACAATAAATTCAATTAGTGTCTGACTGACTAAATGAATATGAATGGTAATGTTATTCATGATTGAATTTTTGCACAAGCAGTTATATTCTAATTTCTTGTAACTTAACTTCTTGCTGCCCACCCCCCAATCCAATAAAGTTATTCTGCCCCTATACAGTGGAACCTAGTGTAATCGGGACACTCATGAAATAAGGACACTTTTTGAGTTCCCAAAAGTACACTTTACACCTTTCTAAACTACCTTTGAAATGAGGACACCAATCAGGACACTCCATATGCATGCTTGGCCCGGTGTCCGAAATATAGAGAGGTTCCACTGTAATAGTGTAATGCTGAGTATTAAAGTTTAATCTTATTCAGTCCTGACTGACTGCTTATTCCTTAACAATTAAATATCTAGCAATGGATTACTGAGTTTTGGAGGATTATATATATATATACCATGGGTTCGAGGGAAATATGGCCAATACACAACCCATGCAAACCCCGAGATATCAGCCCAAGGCAAAGCCGAGGGCTGATATCGAGGGGTGAGGGTTGTATACATTGGCCATGCATATTTCCAGAGAAGCCATGGTACCTATACAGCTAACAAAAGCAGGGCCGGATGATGATAAAAATGAGAAACAGGGAAAATATGGCGTATCATCCCTGCTTTTCAGAGATATGGCCTATTTCATTCCTGTCAGCCCATTGATGTTTTCGCTACTGATAACTATATGGTATATACTGCATAATTATATAGACCACAATCATGATTTCCTCCTATATGACTATGTATTATTACTTGTGATCATGCTTTCCTCCTGCATAGTATTACTCATGCATGCAATGGTGCGGCAACACTGTGTTATAGCAATTGTCAGTTGGGCTCTATATAGGGTGTTTTCATTGGTAACGGGACTTCTGTAAAACACACAAAAAACATGGTGGTCATGCATGTTGGTGTACAACTTTGTATTGGTCTAGACGGGATTTCAAGTGTAGCAAAAATACTTATTTTTCAACATGTAAGGGAAACTTTGCTATTTTGTATATTCATATTATTCTTCATTGCATATACCTGAGTGGTATATTTTAAAACAGCCAATTTTCTGCAAGATGATGATAAATTGAAAAGCTGCTCTTGATCAATACAAAGTTGTATACACCAACGGCTGTCACATTTCCGTTTATTCCGTATTTGATAAGTCACGTGACGAAGGAAATCATCCTATTATTCGGGTCCAGAATCATTTACAAAAATTTTCAAGGGAACTTCTCTAAATTCTTGTAACTAAACTTCTTGCCCCTCCCCTCCCCTGAACCAAAGTTTTAGATCTACCCGGCCCCATGTGGAACCTATATAGTGTAATCGTGGGGCACTCTGAAATAAGGACACCTTTGTAATGGGGTTTTTGAGTTCCCAAAAGTACACTTTAAAGCTTTCTAAACTATATCTCTGAAATGAGGACACCTCTATCAGGACACTTCATATGCACGCTTGACCCAATGGTGTCCGAAATGTGAGGTTCCACACTATAATATAGTGTAATGCTTTTATTAAATTTAACCTTATTGAGTACTGACTGACCGCTAGTTCTCCTTAACAATTAGATATCTAGCAATGGATTACTGAGTTTTGGAGGATCACATACTTCAACCACCCCACAACCATTCCCTTTAAGCTCGCATAGAGTCATATCTCCATATTGGGATGATATTAATTTACTTATCAAAGGGAATATATTCTATGAGTCTGTCACTAACTCATCAACACTCACAATGATATCCGAATACATCACTGATAGTCAGAGTGATGGGGGACAGTTCACATGCACATCAGCTGTGGTTGTTGAGTGGTCAGAGGTTTGTCCACATGGAAACAATGACTGTGTCATGGTAAGTATACTGCTGCATGCACTATCATCAAATAATAATATACCATGTGGCCAGGAATGATGAGATTATTTCTTGTTTCATATAGACAAACACATTCCAGGTGGTATTGGCAACATCAGATCAGATCACTTCATATGCTATATTCACGTATAAATGTGGCTTGTTAAACTGGGTAAAGCACCATGCCGGTATTGGATTCAGTGCTGAACAAGATTTCTATGCCAACCACAAACTTTCAAAGACCAGTAATGTCAATGATATAGCCTGTCTGAATCAGCCTACCTCTCAATGGAGTAATGTAGTTTATAGAGTGAATAAAGGTATAATATTATAATAATCACATGCAGTTCTTTTCATTTACTGCATTTATCATCTAGTTTATCTACCATTTCTGGAGCTGTCAGGGAATGCGGGTATATTCAATGGTGTGGATGATAGTTCAAGACAGCTAACATTTCCTCATCCATTTTATATCAATGGAACCTCCTATACTACTGCTTATGTGAGGCTATATAGCTGCATATAATAATGTATTAAGTTTAACCTTATGAGTTCTCCTTAATAATCATAGATATCTAGCAATGGATTACTGAGTTTTGGAGGATCACATACTTCAACCACCCCACAACCATTCCCTTTAAGCTCGCATAGAGTCATATCTCCATATTGGGATGATATTAATTTACTTATCAAAGGGAATATATTCTATGAGTCTGTCACTAACTCATCAACACTCACAATGATATCCGAATACATCACTGATAGTCAGAGTGATGAGGGACAGTTCACATGCACATCAGCTGTGGTTGTGGAATGGTCAGAGGTTTGTCCACATGGAAACAATGACTGTGTCATGGTAAGTACGGTTATAGTATATATACTGCATGCACTATGCATAAAATAACAAATACATCATACCATGTGGCAGGAATGATGAGATTATTTCTTGTTTCGTATAGACAAACACATTCCAGGTGGTACTGGCAACATCAGACCAGAACACTTCATATGCTATATTCACGTATAAATGTGGCTTGTTAAACTGGGTAAAGCACCATGCCGGTATTGGATTCAGTGCTGGACAGGATTTCTATGCCAACCACTACCTTTCAAGGACCAGTAATGTCAATGATATAGCCTGTCTGAATCAGCCTACCTCTCCATGGAGTAATGTATTGTATAGAGTGAATGAAGGTATACTAAAATATTGGTTAAGCCGGCCAATTTGAAGAATTGTGTATAAGTATTTAAAATAACAGGCTATCGTATAACTGCACTATATAGTTTATTAGTATAGTGATACAATAAATAGTGTGAATATCAATGTTCTTTAGTAGAATAAATAGCCTTGCATTACCAGCCTTTCCCGCTTTGAAGCTAGGCTGCTGGTATAAGATCAGTATGCTGTGGATTGTGTGCAATTAGTTTGTTCAAAGAGCAACTAGAAAAAGCTGCATGCGGGTTGCTTTTAAAGTTATCATGACATCAGTAGTTGTATAGGAAGACATTTCAAAATGGGGGGCTCAAATGCATGTGTATACATGAAATGAAATGACAGAGGCATATAAATCTATAAAGGTAAATAATAATTTAATCCTTAAAATAAGGGGGGCGGGGCTCAGCCCCCCCCCCCCCCTCCCCCCATTCCTACCCAAACACTCTAGTCATGCTATAGTATAAAGTACATTTTAACAGGATCCTGGCTTGGATGAATTAATATCATTATAAATTTACTTAACTTTTTATGCATGGGAGAGATCATTCCACAACACAATGCTAACAGATTTGTATTAATCTATTTTCGCAGGTGCTCAAGTTCTTGATGATGATGATGGTGATAACATGAATGCCAGGCAGCCTAGCATGAAGTGCACAGAAGAGTGTAATCCATTATCAAGCCGGGAACTGTCTGCACACAATGATTGCTGCCAACCTGATAACTTTGGAAAATTTATTAAAATTTATGAATCCGGAACCCGGCTCAGAAAATACCTGATGTGCCCTAATCATGCACCAGATTGGTGTTAATTGATAAGCAATATAATATAATAATCAATAATGATTCAATAATATTATTTTGGATTATTTTTATTGTGTTGTAAATCTGTTTTAATTTGTTATATTATGTTTGCTATTTTTTTTGATAACCTATAGACTAGATTCTAGCTAGCTAGATCTAGATGACTTGAGTTGCTGACTGGAGGAGTGCCTTAATAAAATTAATTAATAGTTATTAAATCAATTTTATCACAATTAATAGCTAGATCTATCTCATAATTTATGCTATAAGTTCAGTGCTGTGCTTTGGTGATGAAGTCACTGTGTTTTCTTATGTTTATTGCTACAGTCTCACTCTGCAATAGCCAAGGTAACCCATACAGTATTTATATACATAGTTTTATACATATACTGGATAATTATCATTAGTTCTACCATTTCTGGAGCTGTCAGGGAATGCGGGTATATTCAGCGGTGTGGATGATAGTTCAAGACTGCTAACCTTTGCTCAACCATTTTATATCAATGGAACTTCCTATGCCACAACTTATGTGAGGCTATATATAGCTGCGTATCATAATGTAATATATAGCTTGAACCTCATCACTGAGTTCTCCTTAACAATTAGATATCTAGCAATGGATTACTAAGTTTTGGAGGATCATATACTTCATATAGTCCACAGTCATTCCCTTTAGGCTCACAAACAGTCATATCTCCATATTGGGATGATATTGATTTACGTACCAAAGGGAATATATTCTATGAGTCTGTCACTAGTTCATCAACACTCACAATGATATCCGAATACATCACTGATAGTCAGAGTGATGGGGGACAGTTCACATGCACATCAGCTATGGTTGTTGAGTGGTCAGAGGTTTGTCCTTATGGAAATGACAACTGTGCTATGGTAAATTAGATTTTCATAAAATAATAACAATACAGCATGCCATGTGACAAAAATGATATTGTTTCATAGACAAACACATTCCAGGTGGTACTGGCAACATCAGATCAGAACACTTCATATGCTATATTCACGTATATGTGTGGTTTATTGAACTGGGTGGATTACAGGGCCGCTATTGGATTCAGTGCTGGACAGGATTTCTTTGCCAACCACTATCTATCACGTACCAGTAATGTCAATGATATAGCCTGTCTGAATCAGCCTACCTCTCCATGGAGCAATGTAGTGTATAGAGCGAATGAAGGTATACTGATTAAGCAGATTTGCAGTATTGAATAATTTAGATAACATACTATAGCTGTAGTATAGTTAGTTTAGTATAGTGATAGTAAATTGTGTGAATATCAATGTTCTATAGTAGCTAGCCTTGCATTACCAGCCCCTCCCCCATGCTCTCTGGGACCCTACCTCCAAAGTGGGAGGGGCTGGTGGTATATGATTGGAAAGCATCCCAGGGGCCGGGTCACTTGTAAAGATACATGCTGACTAAACATGCACTCACTACTGATTCAGTATAGTATAGAGTATCTCAAGCGCATGCCATGCATTCTAATAGAATGCTTAACTACTTTTATGTGTAATTAGGCTTCTAAATGATTGACCCTGCCCCTGCATTCAGAATGGGAAGAGTTTAAAATGCAAGATTACGTAATTCATTAATCTGTATAGGTGTTCAAGTACACATAGACATTGATGATGATGATGATGCTAGTGGTGGTGAGTGTACAGCAGAGTGTAATCCATTATCGAGTGAACTGCCACACAGTCATTGCTGTCAACTTGATAACTTTGGAAAATTTATTGGAATTTATGAATATGGAACCCTCAGAAAATACATGAAGTGCCCTAACCATGCACCAGATTGGTGCTGACTCAATAATATAGTCTATGGTGTGGATAATGGTAGATCTATATCCGGCATCTGGTTGAAATTACGTTGGATTGTATTCTGTTGTATTTTGTTTAATATTATTTTAGCTGTGTTTTTTTAGGATTGCTGATTTGACTACTGATACTATAAAATAGTCTAGATCTAATTAAGATCGAATTAAATTAATAAAATTAATTTTATTGATAGGGTGTGACTAGTCTATGGTAGGTCTACATCATTCAGTTATAAATGGATATAGTTCCGGGGCCGGGGGCAGTTCATTTAGCATCGTAATTTATGATGATAAACTCACCCTGTCTTCTCGTGCTTATTGCTACAGCCTCAGTCTGCAGTGGCCAAGGTAACCCATATCTCAGATATGTGTCTAAATCATAGATCTGTCTAAATCATAGATCTGTCTAAATCATAGATCTGTCTAAATCATAGATCTAGTCTAGTTTTTAAACAAATTATGCATGGTAATAAATTGCATTATCATTCTATAGTTCTACCATTTCTGGAGCTGTCAGGGAATGCAGATATATTCAATGGTGTGGATGATAATTCAACACAGCTAACATTTCCTCAACCATTTTATATCAATGGAATCTCCTATAGTACAACACATGTAAGTGATGAACAACTGGACACACCATTAGCGGTTGTATTGTTACCATGCTAGTCTATATAGTACTGCCGCACTATGTGTTTTTACAGATATCTAGCAATGGGTTGCTGAGTTTCGGGGATTCTTACACTGAATTTGAACCCGAATTGTTCCCTTTAAGTGATTCTTCCATCATAGTCATATCTCCATATTGGGATGATATTGATTTATCTTACAAAGGGAATATATTCTATGAGTCTGTCACTAACTCATCAACACTCACAATGCCGGATATCCGAATACATCACTGATAGTCAGAGTGATGGGGGACAGTTCACATGCACATCAGCTGTGGTTGTTGAGTGGTCAGAAGTTTGTCCTATATCTTATGGTTTTTGCAATAGCTCAGTAAGTATAAATAATATAGATCTAGTGTTCTAACTTTTGTGCTGTTTTTATATGTGGCTATATTATACATGTATATGAAGTTTCTAATTATTCTTATTACAGGAAAGTAATACATTCCAGGTGGTACTGGCAACATCAGATGAGAAAACATCATATGCTATATTCACATATAATTGTGATTTATTGAACTGGTATTACAATGCTAGTACTAGTATCGGATTCAGTGCTGGACAGGATTTCTTTGCCAACCACTATCTATCACGTACCAGTAATGTCAATGATATAGCCTGTCTGAATCTGCCTACCTCTCCATGGAGCAATGTAGTGTATAAACTTAATGAAGGTAATTGATCGTGATTTCCTCCTATAGTATTTCTCGACGCGTGATCATGTTTTCCTCCTGTATCAGTAGTATTGCTCATGCATGTAATAGTGCAATGCTATATAGTAGTCTACTGCATGCATGTGTACTGTATAGCAATTGTCAACATGCAGCTATATATCTGAGTATATTGTGCTATAGCCTGCAGGAGGTTCAATATACCGTGGCAATCATATACAAACACATAGATCTAGTTTACAAACTGAACTTACAGACACAATCATTACTTTTATGATCTTTGTATACTGTGTAGGTAGTGACGTTAATGGTGAGTGTACAGTAGAGTGTAATCCATTATCGAGTGAGCTTCCGTACAATGATTGCTGTCAACCCGATAACTTTGGAAATATCCTTCAAGTTATGGAGTCCGGTATAGTCAGAAGATACTTGATATGCCCTGACCATGCACCAGACTGGTGTTGACATAGTTTTAATTTAACATATAATCGTACCGTTAATGGAATAATTATTCTCAGACTACTGTGACTCATGAAATTTTGTTCTGCTTTTTTTGATGTGTCGTGGAATTTTTATTTTTATTTTAAGGTTATGTCATGTATAGCGTCATTATTTTTGTTGCCAACCTTTTTTATTTTAAATTTGAACTATTAATATTAATTGATAGGGTGTGATCATGCATTAGACTATAGTAGTAATATATAGTCTACATTATAACATATCTATGTGTCACTGGATTGTAAGCTATTGTGCATATTTATGATAAAAAAAAACCATACACTTCAAAGTAATTCAATGAATGTATATTCCAAGAAATGATCATAATATAATTTCCTCGATCCCTCACTTTATTCAGAGTATTATATTATACATACAGGCTGTTTAAATATTGTATATATTATATACCTCAAATAATTTTAACTGTATGTCTATATACTCATATTTGTATGTCACAGTTGTAAAGCAGAGCATTTTTGGCATTCATTAGCTTCCCTCAGTATTGTATATTATTACTATTTGTTAATTACAGCATTATCCGACCATTTGTAAGTTGCTGGATTAGGAGTCCATAAAGCAATATAAATGGACTCCGGGCTGTAGATATGCATTGCATGCAGCATTATATTATGTGTCCTGTTTTATTGATGGTTATTGGTGTATCTGGTGATGTGTTTATGCTCTGTACATGTATTGAGTATGCTGACTGAGTAACCACAGACGAGTACTACACCTAATGTAACAGATAAAGCTATATAGTATAAGATAACACGAGTGCATGACTCACCAAACCATTTGCTGTTGGGTTCTATAATTGCATGCCGGTGCTGGCTAAGCCTGGCTTAACTATGATGCTTTCTTTGGTGATTCCTATCAACACCAGTCAATATGGCCACACCCCCCTTTCTCCCTCTACCAGTATATACCATACCTCACTGCTTTACCGGTCTCCTTTACATCTTCAGTCGGTTAATGCATGGGACTTATCTCAATCTCATCAGTTTAAATCCGTCCTCACCTTATTTAGTTAGTCCTATAGTATACACTATAGGCTAGACTATATAGAGGTATCATATATTACATGCATACCTGGGTTGCGCATGCACTGCTACCAGACTTGTTTATTGGTTTTATACAATGCCCAATTTTCCACATTTTTCTTCTCAATCCTTCCGAATTCCAGGGTGGTTTAAATAAATTAAGACAATTTTATCAAGTCACTGTGTTTTCTCGTGTTTATTGCTGCAGTCTCACTCTGCAATATAGCCAATTAAGGTAACCCATACAGTATAGCATTTATACACATTAGTTTTATTGCATACCAGTGCATAATTAGTTCTACCATGAGTGATAACTTTGGAAATATCCTTCGAGTTATGGAGTCCGCTATTGTCAGAAGATACCTGATATGCCCTGATCATGCACTGGACTGGTATTGACATTGTTTAATAATTATTGTGTATACTTAAATATTTCATTAAAGTTAATTACTGTGATTCCTGTGAAAGTTTGTTTTCCTTCTTTGTTATGCAGAACTAAACTAGACCTTGAGGTTACGTCATGACGCGTCGCGTCGCGTCATTCATTTTGTAGGCGTGGCCATGTTTCTGCTGTTCACATTTGCATTGCTAGCTGTAGTCGTAAAAATGCATTGTATTCATAACAGAGACCTTCTTCTACGATACAGGAGGAAATTCGATCCGCTGAAGGCCGAGGAGGCGCGTTTTGCCCCTAGCATTGGCCTATCAGCCAGGCATTTTTTATAAACATGGCCGTACCCTCCCATTGGATAGCCACGTCTCCATTGATTCCAGCCACCGTCTGCTCTATACTGGGCATTGCTCTGTATCTAAATACACTGGATTGCGGACTGTGTTTTGACGACGTCTCAGCCATCACTACCAATCAAGACCTTAGGCCGGACACGCCATGGAGCAACCTCCTGTGGAACGATTTCTGGGGCACTCCAATGGACAAGGAAGGCAGCCATAAATCGTACAGGCCCTTAACCGTCTTCACATTCAAGCTAAACTATCTAATTCACAGTACAGACCCCCTGGGTTATCATATAGTCAACATTCTACTCCATGGAGCAGTGTGCTTCTATTTCGTACTGATATGCAACCTTGCAGTGTTCCAAGGCGGGCTAAACAGCCATAGTCCACCAGCTGCCACAGCATTGTGGATTAGTGGAATTTGCTTTGCTGTCCATCCTATACACACTGAAGCGGTGAGTGTTGCAAGAGCATTACTTTATACACACTTGGTCAATACATACATAGTATGTTTATATATAGCTATCTGTATATATCTCTCAGTATACTCCCCGAACACTAGCATGCAGCTTTATTAGACCAGCGAGTATTATATTATAATAACATATCACTATTACTGGATTGTATTCAGTTGTGTTTGTTCGCATATTGATGTTTTGATAACTATATGCTTCAAAGAGATGCAATATACTTGTTAAGCATGTATATTCGGAGAATATGATCATTATCGTTGGATCAGTTTCAATGTTATTTGAGCCCTATAGTTCTCCCTTTCCTCTCCCCCTCCCCCCCCCCCCCCCCCCCCCCCCCCCCCCTCCCTTTCAACCTTATTTAATTTATAGTACTACAAGCTGCTCAAATATCGATAATTATATTATACCACAGATCATTTCAACTTGTAGCTACTCACGATATAATTTGTCTGTTGTAAAGCGATTTGTTGATTTTGTTCTATTAAATTAATTGGTAATAATTGGAATTTGCAGCACGCTTTCGGCAGCTTCCCTTACTGCATAGTATAATTGATAGCTGCTCTACACATAATACTATACTGCTATACTATACTATACTGTATATTGTATTTATACTGCATTACAGGTGGCTGGTGTAGTGGGAAGAGCTGAAACACTGTCAGCCATGTTTTTCCTTGCCTGTTTCCACTGTTACTGGAACTCCTTATCCACAGGTCTGCATACTAGACATAGACAATATAATTATACCTATTATATAGTAATACAAGTATATTGCTTATATAATAGTAATACATATCCTTACCTATAGTAGTATGTCTTTCCAGCGTTTAGTGATTGTAATGTTGTCTATTGCTCTGTTTTCCTGCTATAGGTCGTGTTCTATGGTTATTGGCGTCTCTGGTGATGTGTTTATGTTCTGTATTAAGTAAGGAACAAGGTGTAACTGCACTGGCTGTTTGTCTGTGCTACGAATACTTCATATTCAATAAAGTATATATAACATTAAAATAATTAATTCAAGATAGAAGATTGGTTGGTGTTGTTGTTTTAGAATACGCTAAAGTCATCAGTGTCGTTGTTCAATACAATAAGGAGGGGTCAAAATCAGCCATTGTGGTTAAGGAGGTTCTGTATTAACATGACAATGTTGGTGAGTTTCTTGTTGGCAGTGATGTTCTTTAGAGTCAAGATAATGAAGGCTGAGTTACCAGTGTTTACTGTGTAAGTATTAATACTAGAGCTAATGGATTCTGTTTATAACATAATGTATTGTTTCCTAGGCATGATAACCCTGCTGTCGGCCTATCCACACCTTATAGACAGTTACACTGGCTATACCTGGTGTTTCAGAATGTCTGGTTATTATTAACCCCTTCCCAACTCTGCGCTGACTGGACGATGGGGACCGTCCCTTTAATCCAGAGTCTAATTGATCCCAGGAATATCCTGACAGCTGCTACGTTCCTGTGTATAGTTGTCCTTGGGTTGTATAGTATATCCAATACAAGACCACTGAACAATGGAGTCCATTTCGGTCTATTACTGATGATTCTGCCCTTCATTCCAGCTTCTAATTTGCTGTTTCCAGTTGGTTTCGTGGTAGCGGAGAGGATACTCTATGTCCCAAGCATGGGTTACAGTATCTTATTAGCAATTGGATTCCGCAGGTCCCTCATCAGGTGTCGCTCCAAATCTCCTTTCCTCTCATTATTGGTGAAGCTCTCTATTCTATGGTTGGTCATCAGCCATGGCTGTAAGACTATCGAGCGTAATCGTGATTGGTTATCAGCCGAGACGCTGTTTGCATCAGCGATCCACATCAACCCAAGGAACGGTAAACTGTTCAATAACCTGGGACATCATCACGAATCACTGGGTAACCATACATATGCTGAAACATTGTTCCGTAAGGCAGCCGAGGTCCAACCTGATGATGTTGGAGCTTACATTAACCTCGGTAGGGTACTGAATGCCCTCAACAAACCATTCGAATCAGAACAAGTGAGTCTAAAGTTATCATTGATTTTTTTCTTATAAATCAATTTTTATTGTTATTTTTAGGCATATAGAAAAGCAATCCAGCTTATGCCGTCCGGTACTACCTTCCGTGTGGCGCCATCTCATATCAACGTGTACTTTAACTTGGCCAACTTAATACGACAAGACAATCAGAGACTCGAAGAATCATTAACGCTCTATCAACGAGCAATATCCATGAAACCTGACTTCTCAGAGGCGTATATGAACATGGGAGATGTCTACTTGAAACTGAATAAGACGAGCGAAGCTAAGAGAGCGTTTAGGAACGCAATCAAACACAAGGAGGACTATTCAGATGCGTATTTCAACCTAGCCACCATTAGTCTACAGTTGAAGGAAGTGGCTGAGGCAGAGGAAGGTTATCGTACAGCGCTTCGTTATAACCCTGACCACGCCCTATCACTCTATAACCTAGGAATGATGCTTAGTGAACAGAGAAGTAAAGCCAAACTTCCAGAGGCAAAGAAATTGTAAGTTTATTACACTGGATTCAGCTGGCAAAGCACCAGCTGTGAATGTAATATTGTTATTGTCATATTCTTGTGTTAAACTGTTAACTGAGGGAAATGCATTGTTTCTGTTTATTACAGACTCTCAAAGCTTTTGAAACTACAGCCTGAAAATGATCGAGGTCACTTCCAGTTAGGAATTGTTTATACTGAGCTAGGGGAACTAAACCGTGCTGTAGACTCCTTCCAAACAGCCCTGGACATCAACCCGACTTACAGAGCTGCGCTGTACAATCAGGCATTCCTGCTTTATCGGATGGAACAAACCGAGAAAGCTTTCAAAAACCTATTAACGCTACGTAAACATCATCCAGATCATGCCAAAGGGATGCAAATATTGGGTGATATATACATGTTGAGAAATGAGGTGGACGAAGCCATCAACGCTTACTTACTGTGTCTTCAAACCAACCCAAACCATGTTACAGCTATTCATAATTTAGGTAAATATATACAACTCAGACACAAAACAAGCCTTGATTTATATCAACACATGGTCTGCATTGATCATTGTATAGTGTATACCCATCTATAGGCTGGTTCATAATTATTAATGACATTCTTTTTAATTATGTACGTATATGTAGGCGTGGCTATGACAAAGAAGGGAGATTTTGTTAAGGCGGTTCAATATTTCTCTTTGGCTATCAAACTTCAGCCGAACCATGAACCATCTAAAAAGCATCTTGAAGGTGCCAAAATGGAGATGCAGAGACAGTTGAAGAATTAAAATGGTTGTCTATAGACAAACTTGACAGCGTTATCATTTACACAAGTATAATCTAGCTATATTTTTATTTTCATTTTTAATTTCATGAAACAAACATGCAGTTATTATGAATATTATTTTACTGGTATCATTTTCAAAGACATATCTTCTTTCTTTACAAAACATATAAATTACAATCAGATGGAGTTACAATAACGATAAAAAAATAATACATAAAGTGTATTCAGATACATGACTATAGTGAAAGCAACACAATAATTGTATACACTGGATTATATAAATAATGATCGTATATCTGTTCTGTACATACCATAAATATAACTTGTATATAGTTTAAATGCTATGCTTAATCATTACGAGGTCACTAAACCATTAATTATGACCTGTAACCACGGGAACGGTCTCGTGAGACACGACTTCTAAACACCTCTTGAAACCGAGTCAACCTGGCTTCACTTTCTACCGACTGTTAACAATAGATTATCGATTACAAATAGAACTATATCACTATCCATTATGGCAGCACTCACCCCATTATTAATATCACTGTTACGTATGACCGTGTAACCTGATGTGCTAGGGCTGCTTGAGAACAACGTCTTACCAGAGAATATTTTCATCAATAAATGTACCACTGTGTATACAGTCATGAGCACAATCATCACCACCACTGATATAATAATAAACTATAGAGGGGGAGGGGCATAATGAACGCTATTATGATTAACATAAATTTAGCATAATTATATTGTTTGAGATGTCTATACCCTGATTAAGAGATTATTCCTGGTCTCAAAGGTACACTGACATTGTAGGCAAAGAACTTCACTTGATAACGGCACAACACGTTCACATATACTGAATGATCAAACAGTAGAGAAACAATATTAACAGTGAGACATGATACAATAGAGGCAGCTGGGTGTGGCTATATGATTGTGTATAACTATTATGGCTGATATATGTAATGGTGTATGTGTATATATTAACTATAGATGGAGAGAAGCCAAGCTTAATACAGTAAACACCACTATTTGATTATAACAATAACTTGTTTAACCCGACGGTTTAACCAACCATTCTGTTGCTTCTGAAACTGGTTCTAAGAATACGGTCGTGTTGTAGATGTCTGTTGTCTTGAGATTGTGTGGACACACGCACTTGCATCTTGTTTCATCAAAATCTTTATCCACTTTTAACTATCGGGACAAAAAAAAAATGGCGTAGATCAAACTTTTTTTGTGCTGAGAATTGTGTTTTCGAGGATGTTGTGCTTCCTTACGTGAAGAATGATGACAAAAACTAGTCCAGTTATAACAGAAAGAAGGAATCCAACACTACAGTACCACTGGATACGATCCCTAGCACGTTCAGACAAGATCTGTTTAGATGAAGGCATTTTCTTCTCTCAATAAAATTGAAGTGACACGCCCACCCACAACGTTTGTTTAAACCACGCCCACAAGTTAATACAACGTTTTACAAGCAGTGCAAAACTTTTTTTGTGAAAAAAAAAAAGATAAAATCCTGAATACAATAAAAAAAAATGCAAAAAGAATTTGATAAGTTCCCATTTTTATGAATTCTAAATAAAACTATAAAGTATAAATGTAAAGGAAGATTGAATGTATATGCAACGGGAAATCAGTAGTAGTGATATACGATGGATGATCGATGATATGGAGTAATGAAGGAAAATGAATATAAGAAAGAAAAGAAAGAAGGTACAAATAGGTGATAAATTTTTTTGCAACACGAAAAAGAATTACTATATAGGACGGTTGTGGGAGGGGCTGGTGTATGTGGCTATTTGATGGGCGGGGCTACTTATGATTTTCAGCTCTCCTTTACAAGTCTATATGCTCTGTGTTTGGGTCCATCATCGTTGGATATTTCAAATACGTATGCTAAACACAGCAGTGTTTCTTGGGTTTCTCTATTTGTAACAACCTAACAGAAACAAACCAAATACACCATAAATACTTGAATACCCAGTAAACACACACATAGCTGCCTACTTGTAACACAGTAAAGTTCTCTAACACACTATTCATCATGTATTTCTCTGGTAAGTGCTTCAATCGATGGATGAACGCGACCATGTAGTCACACATCGGAGAACGATTGATACGATAAACGAAACGTCCATTTTCATACCGAGAATACTCCGTCTTTAAAATTAATACGATAATATCTAAAGCACCATTAGTTTGTTCAATCATCTCACCTCCACTTTCTCCACGACTTGTTTACCAAAGGAACATACTTTAGTCGAACATGATATCGTTATGTTCTCTGCTGACTCGTACCTGGACGAATAATTTTTGCGTTTCACGTAGTTGCATGGATTAACTATAAGTGGGTGTGGCTTACTGGCTGGTTACTCCGTAAAAGGCATTACTATCATCCAGTAACGGCGTACTGATATCAGCCCAGAACTTCACTAGGAAGAACCTTTCTTGTGGGCCTTTCTCAAACAACTCCTTCAGCCCTCCGTTCTTCTCAGGGAATTTCTCTGAAATATGTCTAATATCGACATTCTAAAAAAAAGTAATACCAGAGTATAATAGGGATGTTTGTATGTTCGATCTATTACATATACTAACCTCCATGCTGGGGTCCGCGAAATTTGTCGTTGGTTCAATGTTAATAAACATGTGTTTCTTGTTCTATATTTAGAGAGAGAAAGAGAGTTTGAGATGCTATCAAACATTCATAGATATCTCACAGTGTCAGATTCTGTTTTGCTTTGATCAACAAAGGCATAAAATTCCACCATTCTCAACGGCTAAATAAAAGAGAAACGCAAAATAATAATTTTTAGTAATACCTATGTACATGTACATGTATCTCATGAGCATACCAAGTTTAACATAGGTGTCTGAGGTGGTTGTTGCTGCTCGGCGGGAGGGTTGTGGTTGGTTATTACGAAGGGTAAACTAGTTATACGCTAAACAAGACAAATAAACACTTAACAAACAAACAATAAAAACCAACTAAATAATTATAGCTACATGTACGTAATTATATTTCTAAATTGATGTAGTTTTTTTTAAAGTTAGCAATAACATAGAGCATGGGTGTATCAACTTATAACGCATAACAGTCACTTACAGGGGAGGTAGTCTGGAACGAGGGTGACATATTAGGGTTAGTCCCAACTGGGGAGCTGACTGCAATGAACGGACCAGGAGCACCAGCTACATGTAACTAAAGGAGAGAGAAAGATAGAGGGAGAGAGAATGATAACCATATTAGTAAAATATTTTCATTTACTTACAAGATTACCGGCTGGGAACTTCTGTTCAACCACCACTGGATTACTACCTGCAAACACAACGACACCAATTAACAACACATCAACTAATCTATACAGGGTGCTGCTATAATATACTGTATTATATAACGTACCTGGTGATGTAATCATAGCATGCATTGGTACAGGATTGCCTGTAATACCCGGAGCACTAAACATGTGACCTCTGTTCTGCATAGCAGTTGCTGACACAATCTGTGATGAGGACATTGTTGACATATTGGCAAGCACCTTGTCTTTAGCAGCTTGGTCCTAAAGGCAGGAACAAGACAATAAACAAATAGTAAAAGCTTATGTAGGTACACATTATGTACATGTATGTGTGACCTTTCCCCCTGCAGTAAAAGCGTTTAAAAAATTCTTTGCATTCCATTGGGAAAACAAGTGCCAACATGTTTCAAAACAACAACTAAATGCTTGTGGGGTAAAAAAAAAAAAAGAACAGGAAGGGAGGGGAGGGGGAGGAAGGGAGGACCCCTTATGAATAATGTTAACAATATAAAATAAATAGTACCCAAAATTAAATCACATTCCTGTGGTTTAGAGGATACCCTTTGTTCTAATTAGCAAAGAGCATGGATCATCACTTTTAACGAAAACAAATCTTCGACTGATTAATTCAACAGAATCACATAGAATTAGTACTAGACTATTAGGCATTGTGAGCTACTGACACTAACAGAAACGGTATATTTTTATTGATATAAACAACTGAGAGCCGCATTTGTGTAGTAACATTGAATATAAGGAGATATACCTATCCATTACAAAATGTCTCATTCTCACGGTATACAATACTTAACTATTTGTTTTCTCTTACTGGGTCTACCTTTATTTTGCCTTGAATCTCTCGAGCTTTCTTCCTGGCTAAAACCTGTATGTGACTCGATACCTTTGGAAAGAATTCGTAAACAATCAAAAAATAAAAATAAACTTTCAAGACAAACAACAACAAACTTTAACAACACGTATGAATAGACAATAAAAAAAACACACACACACACAAATGATTGTCATCGACTGGTGCTGGAAATCCTAACATAACTAATCATTGCTAGGCACACGTAAGAATGCAATACAGAAAACCTCAACAAATATCGTGATCATCTTATACTCAAGTATGCTAACACTGTTTGCATGTATGTATGTATGTATGTATGTGTGTGTATGTATGTGTGTATGTATGTATGTGTGTATGCATGAGTATTATTATTATTGTGTGTGAGTAATTATCAAAGAGAGTAGAGTATGTGTGTAGGAATGTCACTCATCCGCCACTACAATGTTGTCTATGATAGTACTCCAACTTCCCCTTAAAAGGAATGCCTTAAATATTACAATCATTATGAGAACAATTTCCTTTTAATCCAAGTTACTCAAAATTTGTGCTATCCACACGTTATCAAAAGGCCCAAATACATAAAGAACATGTATACAGATGATTGTTGTCTGTGTGTAATAAGATCCAACTCACCTGCTTTCTAGTTCGAGTTTTCCCAGTCCTTAATTTGATATATCTTGCGATCAGTTCATTTCGACCTACAGTACAAGAGAGAGAGAGAAAGAGTAAATGTATCATTACTGTTCCACTGTATACTACTAGGCTTGAAATGAATCCAGTCCAGTAATAGTGGTAATATTGAAAGTTTACAAATGCCAAGATTGATAAACTGTTTGCTTTCGACTGGTGATCAGTTAATACAATGAACAATTGAAAATAACTGGCATAACAACAACCAAAATGGAATATCACAAGGCTTCTTCAATATTTCCAACACATACCTGATGGTTAAATAGCTGTAACTAAGCTAACGTACAATAATCACTTGCAGTTAAAACTTAAAGAGCAGGTTTATTAGTATAGTATGAAACACTCGAACACAGAAACATAGGTTTTGTAAAATTATCTCAGCTAGTTGGGAGAGAGAGTCTCTAAGAGATGATGAGTTGGCAGTGGAATGTTCATTACATCATCCCAGGAATACATGTAAATACATGGATTGTAACAATGGGCCAATTGCCAAACGAATGTACACACAAAATTATACACAGTAAATATAGTGACACTACCATACAAACTAAAGATCACAGAATACTTGACCAAAATAAAAT
Organism: Chalinula nematifera; assembly: GCA_036873525.1. NCBI lineage: Eukaryota > Metazoa > Porifera > Demospongiae > Haplosclerida > Chalinidae > Chalinula > Chalinula nematifera. The sequence continues at coordinate 58,169 of JAYJLX010037627.1, read as the reverse complement.
ATAAGATAATACAGGAACATGATAATATTCATAGTGGCACCATAAAGTAACTGTCTCTGTATGCTTATGCACCTACTATGAGACTAGACTAGAGTATACATAGCTCATAGTGTAAACTGTAACCAACCAATGTTCCCCGTTGATTCCAGTCCAGTAATAACAAAAGGTAAACCCAATATAGTATACCACATACATACATACATACATACAGGCCAGTTACATAATTTAAGATAAATAAAAGAATAGAAATGATTTACATGTACATGTATGAATTTAAAGGCATAATTGGTTCAAAATAAAATGCTATTACACAAATTCAACGCATACATGTGTCTAAGTAGTAAGTATGTTTCTTTGTCTATGTGGATAGATGCCTACATATACATACAATCACTAGTGCTGTATGTATATGGTGTATGTCTGTGTGTATGACTCCATATAATGATTGATTTGTCTAACACATTAATCTACTGATAAATGGCTTGCGTCCCAGTTCAAAACCGGTCTGACCACAACACACACCACTCATTTACAAGCAGTGATTGTGTCTTTTGTGCACAAAATTTCACAACAATTCCAGGAATTTATCAAAATCATTTTAAATGAATTAAATTCCCCATTCTAGACAATTGCTAACAAGAGATAAAGTAATGTGATGAAAAGGGTCACACTTGGTTTTACTAAATTACTGATGATAACAAAATCCATGGAGACACATTAGGGAAAAAAAAGAGATTCTGCTTGTAATTGTTTTATTAATTCATTGTACTGCTGTGTGATAAATCCAAGCTATTGCTCTAAAGAGATGGTACAGTGTTTAAAGTGACCTTAAAACGAGTGCGATATTAAATGCTACTAAAATTATTTATCGATGGCCTCAAAACAAACTGGTTATTTTGATAAATCCGACACGAGAGTGAAATTGTTTAAACGAACAACATTGAACAGTTTTGGGAAACACAATGAAAAACAATTATTCACTTGCTCTATGCAAATCGGAAAATAACACCGTCAAGACTACCAAACATTGAATTTACAATAATTATTATTATTATTATTACTAATACTAATTGAGTTTTACTGGAATAAACCAATCACTGACTACATAAATATAGTGTGGCCTATTGAAAACAGTATGATATATGCACCATACAATAAACAATGATCTAGATTCCAGTGATACCTGACTGGAATAAGATAACCTCTGAATGTTATTGGACCATACCAAGGTAAACCTATTACTATCAACATAAAATAGGAGGGAAAATATAAAAAATAACCTATTTATTTACTTTTGATTCCAATGAGAAAAAGATATTACGTTTACGGTTTGGGAAAAAAAACCCTAGAAATTTATACTAATGTCTACTGTCTACAAGGACTTACCATACATCTTTCCCTCGTCTGACAATATGATCTTTCGCCTACCGCAGGGTGGATAAATGGCTAACGCCTCTTGAAATGCCTGCTCTATTTCGGGTGCCCACACACCTAATACAAGGAAGGAAACAACGACCAACCAATAATAGACATATACACTTGGGTCAGCAGGTGCATGAAGGGAGGGGGGGCTCATTGTAATGCTATCAACACTTCCATAGCAGTACATTCGAACTGCAATTAGTATCTTCAACACTTGAGGAGAGACTCCAGTTCACAAATACCATTGCTATAGCCATGGTAAATCACTGGAAACTTTCTTTCCGTTGTTTATTTTTGCTGCTTATTATTATTATTATTATATAATGGTACTGCAGTAATGCTGTTCCTTCATATAACATAGTGTGTGTATAGTTATTGCTGTTGTTAATAATGTATGTTCCTCTATTATTACGCCGCCATTATCTACCTTCAGCATCACTACCTAAGTCTCCCTCTCCTCCATCGCTGGATGTTGACCCGCCTCCGTTAGCGGCAGAGTTCTGCCCCGAGGGAGGGCTCTGGGGTGGAACTGAGCCATCGGAGCCCAGTACATTTGTAAGGGAGTCTCCCGGTCGAGGACCTGAATAAAATACATTTGAATACCTGTTACTCTGCAGTAATAATATATTTTGAAATGAAATAGACTATTCGATAATAATGTTGTCTAGATGTAATGCTATGAACATATTCTTACCTCCACTATTCATTACTGGTAATCCAGTCAGTTGCTCCATAACTTGGTTACACTTTTAACAAAACTGTTTGAAAAAACAAATAAATTAATTTTTAGTATTATAATTGTCTTTCATAATTGCCTGCATTATTATAATTCTTGATACATAATATTCGTTTATACATTCATGAGTACAAGCCGATAAGCAAACCATGGTAAAATAGACATGATAATGTAATGATAATTCATGTATTATTGATAATACATAGTTCCTATATTAAATGTTTCAAGTTCAGCAAGAGGTCCTATGTATTTATATTGATAATGTTATATAATGTACCTTTAAATGACAGCTTCTGTTGGTCCAAGGCAATTATACCAGCTAAGCAGCTTTCTTCTTTCAATCTAAGGTTATTCACCTCACCCAGGGGTTCTACAAGAACGGTTGAATAGTAATGAAAAAAAAGGCGGGGTGAATACAGTGTCAATCCACAACGACCAGTAATGGTGTAGTTTGTGTACTGTCATTTAATCTGATTGATTGAAGCTTGCAAGCATAAACTCACTTTTCAGAAATGTTAACAACGCGGCCAGTTAACCACCCGATGTTTTACTTCTGACAAGAATGGAATAACATAGATTCCTGTCCACTTCGGATCTCAAATTTGTGAATACCTTTTGGATTCCTTTAGCTCACGGAGCCTTCGCTGGACGAAACAAAGTATGCCTGCTATCTAAGGCGAAAATCTCGGGAATGGCAATCCTGTGGCCCTTGGCAGTTACAGAGGAATTACAACAACGCAGCCTGATTGCTATGACAACTTCTTAACTATGTACTTCGAGGACACCGATGGAATGTAAATCATCATAATCATGCTATCGGCATCACGTGATTTCACTATACTAAACCGTATTCTAAATCTAATGCTTCTAATTATTAAAGAAAATAATATTTAAAAAAAATGGTGACAAAAACTTGACGTTTGGGAAACTTGGGTAAATTATCTAAACATGCCAGGAAAACCGTATCGTTTAGTTGTCCTTGGTACTAACCGAGTTGGCAAAACTGCTTTGATAGAGCATATGATATTTGGGAACCATGTTATTGGACAGGTAATGAGTAAAAAAAAAGTGTTTTACTTGAATACTTTGTCAATATTTGATTTTAGGATGGAATGAAGACTCTTGGAGATATATATGAAGCTGTAATTGAAACTGAAAGCCCAGCTGCAGAGACTGTTCAAATATTTGATACTTCAGGAGATGTACGTTCACTCATAGTTAATTATATAGTGGGTGGAGCTTAATTATAACACTATTAGGGGTTAAATCAAGGAATTGCCTTATTATACCAGTTAAATACCCAAGTATCTTGGTATGGTGTTTGTTTGACCTTTGTATTATCGAACTCTCCAAATGCCATGGCTACTCTTTTGCTGTGCGTGTAGTATAAAGGGGCGTAACCACCTGATTATTGCCACACCCCCAGCGTTTATTTGGTCCAGGCGTTTATTCTTATATTAAGTTATAGATCAGGTGTTTCTTCAGGCAGAGGCGTTTATTTGAGCCTTGTATTTGATTGGTGAAATATGGTGCTATTTAATTAAATTAGTGGTTGAAAGGTGTTGGATTAGATTAATTCCTTCCTGATTGTGTTGAGTATATTATTGCTGTGTTGGCATTATGGTATCACATTCTTTCAATACTTGTGATCAAATTGTTAGGGAAATTTTTTTGTAAATTTCTTTTTCCCAGTTTACTTTTTATTATGAATAATATTCTTCTATCCCGTAGCTATTTGTGTTGGAGCCATCAAAGAGTGAGTCACACTATGATCAAGAACACTTCCTCTCCATTGCTGATGTTAGTTTGGTTCCCAATACGTAATGCTTTCAGTTTTCCTTATTAATAAATTAATATTAGTTATATTAATTGAAGCTGTGCTAATTCTATTCTTATCCTCGTATTTTTCCTCTTTATTGTGTGTAGGGTTTTGTTTTGGTATACGACATTACTAGTCGACAATCGTTTGATTTAATAGTCACCATCAAACACAAGATATCAATGAAACATCGAGAGGTTAGCAATTTACCAAAACCACACACAATACATAATGGATTTCTCTTTCTCATATCCTCCCTCCCTCCCCTGCCCCTCCCCTCCCCCTGCCCCTGCCCCTCCTCCTAGTGTCCTGTTGTTGTGGTGGGTAATAAATATGATCTTGATGGTATAAGGGATGTTGATATCACAGTAGCCACACAATGGGCCAAGACTAATAATGGTATGTGTGTAATTTGCATGAGTTGGGAAGAAGGAAGGAAGCCTATAACTGCCATAGGTTTAATCTAATAAGGACAATATGAGCTGTAGAGTATGGAAAAACCAATTATCGATTACTATTGGATGTTTTATAGTGCATATTTGGTAATCCAGTGGTATTGTTATCATCTATTGTTTTATTCTTTCATCTCCTGTAGTCCGTCTGTACGAGACATCAGTGTTCGACCGGGATAGTTTAAAGGAGCCGTTTACCTATATAACATGGAGCATGGCTAATCCAGGTACTATGTACATATGTATATGTATATGTATGTATGCGTGATGTGTGTGAATGCATGTGTATTGGTGTTAGTGTTCATGTGTTGAGTTTTTCCCAAAGTAGTAACTACCTGTAACCTATAATTATTATTGCTCTTTGAAGTATATTGTTTTTTTTTGTGTATTGCTATAGTGAGATTGTCTTGTTTTTGGTACATTTATGTCATTTGTTTATGTATAATTTTATATCTGTTTTATGCCTCTTATTTCATTATTTATTGATGTTACCACAAACACTCAACACGGAAAACAAAATAAATTTAATTTTTTTTTGCTTTCGCTTAATTAGAATGTATGCAGTAGTCACTGTGTGCTTTTAAGGCTTTTCTTTATAACTATCTTTTCTTTCTTCTTCAGAGAAATACAAAACCCAACTCTCTAAACATAAACATGTAAAGCGCAACTAAAGCAACCCATATTTTATCTGATTCATAATTGTATATTTTTTTAATAATAATGTACCATTAGATTATATGTATTATAATTATATATATTTTTATATTATTATAATTATTTTTTATTATAATATTTGTCATTTTCCACATAAATTTTAAAGCACAATTCACCTATTAAGAGTTACAGTAAATTGCATTTTTAGCTGCGTTTTTTTTGTATTTATAACTGATTTTCGCTGTTCAAATAATTATGACATAGGATCTAATATATGCGATTTTAACAAGATTGATAATTATTACATAAAATTATGAACAATTCCAATGTCCACTATTTTGAGTTGGTTTGAGTGTCAAACTACGTTTAGCTCTAAATCTATTTTCTGAGTAATGTGGTCGATACTTGAGAGTGAAATCAATATGGTTAAATCATAATACAGGATATGGTTGTAGTGTGTTATGGTGTTTTCAGTTATGAGTTTTATATTTGTCTTATATTGCTTCTCCTACTACAGGTCATCCAGTACCCCAGATATTTCAATCTTCACCATTCATTTCATCATCGCGTCGTAAATCATTCACAATACCACAGTCCATTCGTAAACATCCCTTAGGGGGACAACAGGAGCAGCCCCTCCTCGTTAATAAAAGTAGTGGTCCTCCATCGCCTGAGTTATCCATGACTGAAACTAACGGCAGCAAAGCACTTGAAATCGATGGTCCTGATCCGTTTACCAGCGATTTGCCCGGGTCTTTGTCAAGGACACACTCGTCAAGTAGCAATCAGCCAATGCTCAAGTCAACCAGTTCAACAACGTTCAGTGAGACGTCAATTGAGAGCCGGATCAGTTCCAGACTGTGTCCGGACGATGCAACTTACCCTCGAGGGGGTCTCCTGGGTCTGGCAGACTGTATGAGCACCAGAAATAAGAATAAAGGCTAAAATAAAACTACGTAATGTAACTAAAACTAATGTACAGTCAAGTATATCATTATGTCATTCATTAATCCAGTTTTTTATATTCCATTATTGCTGATTACTTTGTAAGAGTTTAGTAAAATTTAGTTGATTAATTTTAATAAAAATTAATTCCCACGACCCACGTGGTACATAGTACATTGTCACGTGCTGAATCGTATTCAAACTGAGAAAGCTTCGAATCCTTCGATCCTCAAACTGGCTCAAAGATTGAGAAAGTTAGTCAATGTAATTATACCATTTCATAAATAGATATCTAATATTGTTGTATTGTAGTGGAATTAGAAGAATTCGTGAATATACCAGATCATATGCAGGTGGAATGTCCTGTATGTTTGGAAGTAATGTTGGAACCCTGCATTATTGAGTGCTGTACGAACAACATCTGTTACTCCTGTATCTTGCGTCTTGATAAATGTCCTTTGTGTCGAAGTACTCGCATCGACTACTGCTTAAACACCACTCTTCAGAAGTCCATTAACGACCTCAGAGTGTTCTGTTCCCATCGACAGAAAGGCTGCGATTGGATTGGTCGTCTCACTTCACGAAGGTATATTAATATTAGAGACAAAGTTCTTGCTGGCTGTGCTTGTAGGTGTGTATAGAAGGCCCCTCTGTCATGAATACTACGAGTGTACCCATATCAGTATGTATATGACCTGTTGCAATACGTTTCTTAGCAATAAGGTGTAAATTTTGGCTATACAAGGGCTTTTTTATGCTTTTAGTATGTATCAATTAGAAGCCTTGGATAATTGACTGGCATGGCCACTGAACAAGAAAGCATGTTGCTTGTATAATCTACTTTTTTCCCTGCAGTGACCATGTTCAAGATTACTGCCCGTGTCTGAGAGTGGAGTGTGGATTTGAAGATTGCGAGTGGGTGGGGCTAAGACAAGACAAGGCACGCCATATTGAATCATGTAGCAAGACACGATTGGAGCAATTGAAGACAACAATAGATTCGTTACATGAAATCATTTGTACCTTGAGTGATGAGAAAGAAGAGTTAAAGGCCAAAATAGCAAGGCTAAAGCCACCGTCGGTTTCCAGGGTTCTGTATTTGAATTGCCCAACTGTTATAGGATCCGTTAGAAGGCGTATCGATGACTACGATCGTTTTGAAGGGAATTCGTTTTATATTGATCATCCTGGATACAAGATACAGTTATTGGTTGACTTCAAATACTCTTTTATTGAAGTATATATTAGATTCGTTCGTGGCCGTTATGATGACCAGCTAAAGTGGCCATTCCAGGGTTCTATAACAGTGGAATTAGTCCATCCCCGAAGACGTTACAGTTATAGACATACCATTGTGTATGATCGCGACACTTACACTGATTATAAGATGATTCCTCCAAGCCGCCAGTATTCATCTTCCTGGGGTACTTATAGATTCATATCTACCGATGAATTTCGGGATTTTGTTACTGACGACAGAGCTGTTTTTAAAGTCATCAAGGTTGAACCATGAAACTTGACATTCACTTATTAGAACATGTTCTATCACTTGTTATATATTTTGTATGCACATTATAGTCATGTGAATTGGTGGGTTATAAATAGCTTGTCTGCTTGATCTATAACTAGTTGGGGATCCAATACCAATCAATAAAGATTATTAACAAGTTTTTTCAATTAATTACCCACGTGCACACATACATGTATCACATGCTCAAACTTGAAGACGGAGGGGAAGCAGCTTCGATCTGATCTAAGAAACAAGCCTTTTTGACGACAATTTGGTGTTACAATTTAATACCTATTGAGCGTATATTTGACTATTGAAAAGTTAGTAATGTACAATAGTTCTTTGGATTGATTTGATGTGCGAATGCTTTTTTTATACGTAGTGGATCGAGAAGAATTCGTGAATATACCACGTGACATGCAGATAGAGTGTCCTGTGTGTTTGGAAGTAATGGTGAAACCCTACATCATTAAATGCTGTAGGAACAACATCTGTTCCTCGTGTATCTCGCGTCTTGATAAGTGTCCCTTGTGTCGAGATGATATAAACAATAAATATACTCTGAACACCAGTCTTCAGGAATCCATAAGTAAACTCGACGTTTATTGTTGTTACCACAAGGAAGGTTGTTACTGGACTGGCTATCTTACTTCACGGAGGTACATGCCTCACCTATAGAGTACTTATTGTTTTATTATGTTAACTTGTGTATATACACACTCGCACACAGTTAACATTATTTTTCAATTCTTAACCCTTTCTTTCCTTTATTAGCGACCACGTCCGAAACAATTGTCAATTTCTAAGGTTGAAGTGTGGATACGATTGGTGCCAGTGGGCGGGGCCAAGACGGGACAGGCCAAGGCACGTTGAGGCATGTATTAAGACAAGGTTGAAAGAGCTACAAGGAACAATTACTTCACTGACACAGGAAAATGAAAGATTGAAGACTGAGTTAGCGAGATTTAAGACATCGTCCACTTCCAAAGTGAACACAGCATCATCATATGCTTCTAAAGTGAATGCAGCAGCATCAGCAGATTCTAAGCCTGTCAGTAAAGCCACGCCTTCGGTTTCGTCCAAGGTCCTAAATTTGAATTGCCAGACCGTAATAGGGTATATTGAGAGTCGTATCGATGATTATGATGATTTTGAAGGTAATCCGTTCTACCTGAGTCACCCTGGCTACAAGATACAGCTGCTGGTCAGTTTTAATGACCCTTACGTTGAGCTTTCCATTAGATTCGTTTCTGGCAAATACGATAATGAGTTAAAATGGCCATTCACTGGTTCAATCACTGTGGAACTAGTAAACATGCAAGGTGGTGATAACCATGAACACCTTGTGGAGTATGATCGTTACTCTAACATTGAATGTAGAATGATTCGGCCATATTGTCAATATTCAGGTGCCTGGGGTACAGATGAGTTTATATCTACGGATGACCTCTGGGACGTTATTGATGAAGATGAGGACAGAGCTATTCTTAAAGTGACCAGAGTCGAATTTGGTTGAACAGAGACATTCATTGCTTGAACTTAAAGACATTAAAAACCTCTAGTTATTTAATCTTTTGTCACTTTTTGTTCATAAATTATTCAAACACGTGGAATCACGTGATTACATCTATAGGGCTAGCTAGGGTGGGGCTCATTGACACAATGAAGTTGCTCTGTTTTGTCTTCTTGTTGGCGGCTCTCTCTTTCGGTTGCTTGGAAGCTGTTCCAAAGCCAACTGCAGACATATTAGCATGGACTAAACTAGAGATGGGGATGATGTACTCCTTCAACATGATAAGCCAGGTAACGAACACTTCCAACACGCAATATTTCTGCATAGGCGTGGGCGGTGGTGGAGGATGGCTGCCTCCAGCCTCTCAGTTCAATCCTGTCTCGTTAGACCTCGATAACTGGTTAGACGCTGCTGTGGCAATGGGAGCCAAGTACGCAGTGTTAGTCGCCCAGCACTGTAGCGGCTTTAGCATGTGGCCAACGGATATCAAAGATGAGACTGGTTTCGAGTACATGTACAGTACCAAATATTCATCCTTCAGGGGCGGGAGCTATGATGTGGTGAAGGCTTTCATTAGTAGCTGTAAGTCACATAATATCCTACCCGGTATATACTACAGCCTGAACCAGAACTATTACCTCAATGTGGGTCATGGCAAGTTACTCAATACTCCCCTAGTGGCTGGTCAGGGTAACGTGACTCAGGAGCTGTATGGTAAGATTGTACTAGCACAAATGAAGGAACTATGGAATAACTACGGTCAACTAGCTGAGATATGGTTCGATGGAGGTTGCTCCGTTCCAGGAATCAATGATGATATTAATACACTCATCCGTAAGTCTCAACCTCATGCAGTATACTTCGGTGGCTGTGCACAGCAGAACAATGTTCGCTGGGTGGGCACTGAGTCCGGACTACCAGGTTACCCATTATGGAGTACATCTAAAGGATGTGGACCTGGTCTGGGGAGCTCCGATGGTGATGTATTCTGTCCTGCGGAATCTGATACCACTTTACAGGATTCTGATCGTTGGTTTTGGAGGTCTGGTTTCCCAATACGTACACTATCAGACCTTCAGAAGGTTTACTACAGCACCGTCGGACATAACTCTAATCTGCTATTGAATGCAGCAGCCAATATCTCTGGTCTAATAGAAGACGCCAGTATGGCGGTTTACAAGCAATTCGGAGATTGGGTCAAGCAATGTTTTGGTAAAGCTGTGATTAGTACCTCTGGAAGTGGTAACACAATTACTCTTGGTTCTGCAGCTGGGGTACCATTTGCATACAATAAACTAGTAATACAGGAAGATCAGACCAATGGACAGGCGGTGACCGGTTTCACTGTTAAGCAAACAGTCCCTCCTGTATCTAATCCACTGTTCACTGGACAATCAATTGGTAATAAGATAATAATTGATTTATCCGCTGGCATGCAAGCTAACGTGATTGTGTTGACTATAACGTCATCCCTTCAAACGCCAGTAATCAGCCATTTTGGAGCTTACAACTGTACCACTTCATGAGTTGACCTAAAGCTATGTTGCTGCTGCCTGGATCTCACTTATATATGTGCTGTAATTCTCTCGGACCTCATGCTTATATGCTGTGATATAGTTTCCTTATTTCTTATTTATTACTGTTATTATAGTAATAAGATATACCAATTAATAATGCATGATATTTCAGTTCCATGGTAGTTTACGAGGGGGGGGAGGGCTCAATGGAAAATGATAAATAAATAAACATGTAAAATAAATGAAATAATATGTGATCCTAGTGATATATATAAGTTGATTTGAGTTAATTATTTCACTTTCCTATAATAGTTACAGTGCAGCACGGGTTAGTTTATGGTATTTGAATATCAAACAGCTCCACCATGTCTCTCAGGCTCTGCTTAAGATTACCAGCAAATCTTCTTGAATCCTAAAAACAGAGTGCAGTCAAACAGTGAAGTATACAGTAATTATGACCAACGGTACTTACAGTTCTGGGTGAGCTCTTGAAGCTGGAGATATGGAAATACAACCTTTTATCTCCAGGAATAATGTATGACACACCATAGCCGTCCTCTGCCACCTTGACAAAGGATATATGAATAAGCTATTATAATTTGATAAATGGATACAAACTCACTGGACCAAATCCACCTCCCGGGCATATACGAGCTGGATTACTGTCAAAGTCAATACGACCAGTTTGCTGAGTGGGCGTCTATTAGAGAACAATAATGAATTAGTACTGTTTATCATGATTTCAATTGGTTTCATACCTGACTAGTCGACAACCGCCATTTCTCACTAATAACCTTCTCTAAGAATACAGATGGGATTTTTTTACCCTTTGAAACCACATATAGACAGAACAGGTGCCTGTCAATGCCACGCCCTATCATAGCATCCTTATACGCACCAACATGCTTAGTACACGCTTTCTTCAACAAACGCTTTCTTTCATCCTTCTATAAATTAATGCAACTGATTAATAATTAATTGTGAATGTGGGCGGAGCTTTATAACTAACGTTTGATGAAGGGTTCATCATTGCAAGCACAAAGTCCACAGCTTCAACTGTACATGAACGGACAGTTTCTGTTCGTCCCTCACGATATAATCGAGTCATGGATGCCTCGTATGTCAGGGAAAACTCATTCACATCCTAAAAAAATCAGATGAGTAAAACCAATAAAGTTAAGTCCAATGGCACAACAATACTTGCTCATTATACAGTATATTCATTACTCTAACCCCGCCCCCTTCTCTGTACACCTGTACTTATGCTGCAGATATTACATAATTAATCAATGAATATTAATGAGCAAGTGTCAATTCAAAGCAGCAAATAAGTATACCCTATAATGTGCCAACTGAAGGGACATCTGAATGAAAGCATCAGGACTTATACCACATTTCTTCATTATTCCTTTACCAAACTCTTTATGTTCCATCACATAGAGATCAACATTAGCAACAGCAACTTGAGCCGTGGACAGACACTTCTCAATACGATTATAAACCTGAAAACAACATAATACAGAGTTCTCAATAACTAATGGTAGCATAATAGATTTACATACATGTCATTATAATTATAGTTAACATTAGTATTATAATCGTAAGCAATGGAGATATAGACGTGACGTACCTCTTTCGACAGTTCCCAGTGCATTCTCTGTGGATGGAATGATTGCTTATCTCTGTCTCCGTATCCATGGTTACGTTTATCAGATCTGTATCCCAGGGCATATTCAGAAGAGCTACAATACTCCAGTAGATGACCAATAATAGGAGCATCGGCCCTATAGGAATAGCATACAGTGGGGTATGATTTCTTATCAACTTGTAGAAGATTTCCTTGTCTTACCAGGAGTGTTCAGCGTTAAGGCCAATCTGTTAACAACGTAATAATCAAAATAGGTGATTAAGTCAAACTAATGGAATATCATGAACAGTATAAAACCTTACCACAGCATTCTTATAGAATATAACACTCAATGATTTATCAAACCAGAACTTGTATCCGTCACCATGTAATATCTCAGAACAGTAGGCGGAGAGCTTCTCACTGGAGTCAACAGGATCCTATAGGACGAGTGAGACCCCTTTATTAGTGACTAATCAATATACATACTGTACTAACCCAATGATCCTGTATTTTATCATCGAGGGTAATAACAAATGCAGCCTTTTCTATTACATCAAGGTTCTTCTTATTCAAGCCACTCTCAAAGAATGTTTCCCTGGTCTCAGCCCAGGATGCCCTGTGATAGCCATAAATAAATGTGTAGATCCAAAATTTAAATACGAGAAGTATGAAACCCAAAACCCAGTCTTTATCTTATTAGATTGATCTCTCCAGCTAACCTTTCATCGGTAGTGAGTGTACATAGGTGCTCGTCACCTGGTGATACTGATGGATTATCGTCAAGGATCTTCTGAAACATCCTATATAAACAGAGATGGGAAGGGATCAAGGGTGGTGAGGTGTTATAATGTGATAAAGGTAGTGAGATGAAGTGTGTTGAATGAGTCCCTTTACCATTCAATCTCAGCCGGACTCAATATCCTGTTCTTATGATAAAGTGACAATTTGTACCATGCACCATTCCTGACTACAACAACATGGCGGGACTCATGGGGTGCAGCATGGAACAGATAATCTAAAGTAAAAGAAAATGGAGAAAGGCTATCATTAAACAGTTGCTTAATAAATGTCGATATACATGTACATGTGTTAAAAGGCCTGCCCAACACACTACACAACGTGTTGCCAGCAACAAAACTTTACAAAGTTTTGTCCAAATACTGAATGTGCCAAAAGTTCAACGATTGCTGTTTGGCCACATCAAAGAGAAAGCAACTAAAAGGTCATAAATCATTATCATTTCACTGATGCTAATGGTTTTACACAAAAGGAATCATCAACACTCTACGTTGTATTGGACACTTCTCTCAAGGAGAATAAATGGTTTTACCTTGCTCTTGTTTAGGTATACGGCAGGTTCCGAACAACCTCTTGTACTGATAGGAACATAGCGGTATCAAGTTTTGAATGATTAGCTAAACAAAGACTCAATGAAACAGTTAAAATGTTATATCAACATTGCAAACATTACTGGCTTCAATGTTTCGTTTTCGATCTCCTGTTTCATTTTCATAGCACTATAGCAGTACATGCCAGCCCTGGCAGCCACATTGTCAGTGAGTATATCATATATCTGATCCTGTGAAGGAAGTTACAGTTAGTTTTAATGGCTAGTGACAATATTTGACGTAACGTAACGTAAAGAATGTTAACAGGTATGATTATTTAATAGGTCAAGACAACACCACAGTAATAATGAGTACATAAAGGGTTAATCAGTTGCTTTAATATTGAATTGTCTGTTTTTATATTTAATCTTCATTAAAGTAAGATATTAAGTATATACAATATAATACACTAACCACTGCGTAATAATTAGAGTTGATCATCACCGAGCCACGCCAGCCCCAATATACATACTTCTCCCACCAGTCAGTTACCTGAGAAAAAAAATAATTAACTAGTAATAATAGTTAATTAATTGAACAGGAGAGCTCTCTTACATAGTTAGTGCTCATCCAGGACTTTAACCACAAGTAAAACTGTAGCCTGGGACCTGTGCTTTTCTATGGTAAAGAGTACAACAAAATCACACCCAACCTTTTAATGACAATGATTTATATAAACAGAATCATATTATGAGGTAATATACTGTTAAAGTTATTGTGTACCTTGAACTTCTCCACTTCCCTAACTCTCTCTCTGTAATCCTCATCATTCATTAATGGCCTCACTGATCTCAGATACTGTGGCAAAGGAAATAATACATTCATCATCACTGTGATGCTCAGTGGACAAGAAAAAAAAATTCTATTTATAATAACACCAAAAGAATATACATCTTAAAGCAGTTACACTAACCCTGGCACAGGTGTTGGATATACTTGGCAATGGTAAACGAGGAATGGACTGCTGGTAGCTACCAAGCAAAGGATGGCTAGTACCAGCTACCAGTTTTACCAATACCTACATCGAAAAAATAAATATACTATTACACCTATTAACATACCCTCCTTCATATCACCCCCCTCATAGGTGACATATACATGTGTACAGAAGTACTGTATGTGTTAATTCCTTGTAGTAACTTAGTATCATCGTTAGTGTACTTTAAACTTGACACCAATAATACAGATAAATGAATATAGTAAACTTACAGCCCATATCTTGGTCTTCAAAGAACGTCTCCTGTTACAAAGGAAGAAATAAAAATAACAGGAGTGGCTGGGGATATCTGATCATATCAAGGTGTTAATAAGTGAAATGAGACTTGCATGCAATTTGATAGAACTCTTCAACTCTATTTGCTATTTCTCCCCTCTCTATACTAACCCTCGCTCATCAAACATCCATCCTTTATACAGCAAGAGGAATTTCAACATGAATCGTTGAACATAACAGAAGCAAGACCACAGGATAATGGACTCCAATATCAGCAGAATGGTGATCCAGACAGAGGCTGGAAGACCTACATAACTATTGAATTACAAATTCATTTAGGAGTGCTCACCACAACTTCCTTACTGAGAATTTTACTATGCAAAATTAAGGGGGATTCAAAATTCTGTAAATTACTTTGAGCCATTTAACGACAATAAGCACTTAAAGAGTAAATTATATTTTATATATGCTAATCGATTATGAAATGCTAACAACATAAGAAGTGAAATTAAAATTGTTACACCTCATCTATATTTGTACATGTATTACACAGCCATACAATGGATATTGATGCACAAAATACTTAACATGCTTGCTACAAATAACTCCCAACAGTAACAGGGCTAATGGTGAAGGAGGAACACACAAACTACTACCTGGAGACAGTCTATATACTATATAGTACTAGCTAGTATAGTAAACATTATTTAACACACTTGTAACCATACAAACTAACAAAAGTCTAATGTTTGTATATTTGAATTACCTGTCGATAAAAGGCTCAGTGTAGTCAGACAGACCTACGGTTGGATCTATATCGAAGAAATACAAGCCGACAATAGTTGAGACAACGACCAGAAATGATAGGGGTGTGGCAGGGAATATCCCCTTGAGGAATGCTTTCTTCATGTTGAGCAATTTGTTCTTTATCATATGCCCCAGTGCAGACATGATACCACACACAACTGCTTTATTGAAATGGAACGCCACACCAGCATCAGTTACAGAGAACTGAAAGGCTACAGCCGAATGCGCCTCAGCCATGCTAGTGATAGAATATCATTCAAAGATTTGAAACAATAAAGACGAGTAGAACTAGACGTCTTATCTTACTTTGTTTTTCCTGTTCAGGATGGTGTGACACTGATTTCAGAATGGTAAAAGTAATACAAAAAGCCTTGTGCTTTTAGGCTTTACTAAGAGCTTTACTGCCACCCTTTCACTCTTTTCACTACACCTGTAAATGTAGTCTAGAATGGACAGACCATACAGGACAAATAGAAAATGAACTTAATTTTTTTGTTTTCTTTTTATTTCTTTTTTTTTGCGCCTTGCGGAAATGCGTCACGTGCGTGGGCATGCGACACACCCATATAACGCCCTTCTGACCACGCCCTTAAAATGTTTGAAGTAACCACGCCCATGACACCACCTCAAATTTCAGTTAGCTCAGGTCGGATCAGATTTAGGAGAGACAGAACAGAATTGCTTGGCTTTTCACAGTTGCGCCACTATTTGTGATCAGGATAGGCCGATTCATATATACTAGCACTTTTACAAACGTGAGTTATATTTCATTCATACGTGTTATAAAACGATTAGATTAAGGCACCTATTCTATTAACCCATTCCACCCTCTTTACAAGCTACCATTTCTGGATAATATCTTGTAAATTCTATATTGCATTATGTGTGTACTCTAAGATAAGAGCCTAGTTAAGGAATAATTCCACACTGCAGAATAAGTAAAAGATATGTTTATGATCGAACATGCCCTAATTTGTATCTACTTTATCTTGATTGATTGATTGCGAGTGATGTAGTGTGCAGGCGGATGGGCCAGGTAAACTATTGTTTTGGTTTAGTGAGTGTTAATCACCAAATATTTACTAAAGGCAAGTTAAAACTCCATAACAATAACTCCGCATGGGGGAACCAAAAACCCAGTATAGTACCAAATCATGAGGCAATGTTGCAACTGTAATAAATTTAAATTTCAATATTACTACCTAATTTGCCTATAGTAATATATTTATAGTATATTTATTCCTTAGAGGATGAGTAAACACATTTAGCTAGCAGGATGGTAGGGAAGAAGGAAGGGAGTGTGCATGTGATTCATAGCTATTGGCAACTAATGGTTTGATATCATGCAACAATGTTTATCATTGGAATTCCACAGTGATTTACCTCATAATTCTGCAGCGAAATAATCATATTAAATGCTGTAAATAAAGAGCAGGTATTTAGATTGGTACAATGGAACCCCTCTTAAAGGAAATCTGTTTATAAAGAACGCTATTTGTTTCCCCAAATTAGCATTTCTTGTATAAATTGACCTCTGTAGAAAGGACACTTCTCTCAAAAGGACGCTTTTCTTCGTCCCTGAAGTGTCCTTTGTAAAGAAGTTCCACTATATTTTATATAGCTTAGCATAATAGTGTATGAATAATCAACTCAAAATTTATAATAATTTTTTTTTTTTTTACACTATACATAGAGTAGTACTAGTAGTACGGGAGACTATAAGGAAGGCCAAGTCCAGTTGTAGCTGCTGCTATTCCATTTGTCTATTTCAACTTTAGTCTGAAATGTCAGCTGAAAATGGCGAGATCAACTGTGACGAGACTCCACCCAGTTCAACTAATAGGAAAGAACCAGTAGCTGATAAACTATCGAATGGAGACATTAATCATGATGAAACCAAGGAGAAAAATGGAGTCAGTAATGAATCACTCGACGATAGTAATCAAACTATAGGCACTCAAGATGGTGATACGTCACATGATACGTCACATAATGCGTCACATGATATATCACATGATGCGTCACATGATGTGTCACATGACAGTAATGATCCTAAATCGTCCAGTCCTGTGGTTCCGGGTATTCCGTTATTGACAATCAACGAAGGTGAAGACATTGATGATGGGGGCGTGGTCAAATCAAAACCGCCTGGTCACAGTAGAAAAGGTTCTTCATTATCACAGGTAAATTACAGGGGCGTAGAGGGGGAGGGGGAGATGAACCAGTATTGTTATTGTTTGCTACGTTTACTTTGTTAAATTAGTTTATTATTATCCATTAGTCATCCCATTGTATACAGTATTGGTAAATTGAAACTATGTTAAATAGTTTTTCTTTCTCCCGAAGGATAAACTCACTGGCGCCGTTTATCCATCAGATCATTTTATAGTTTGGGTTATATACTGTCAGTATTTTCCCAGCACTATACTTCAGATCTGATCAGTAATATCTATAACTGTACTATAATGTGTAGTATGTATTATAATTATATACACTATTGTTAAGTGTCCTTAAGTGGGTGTACAACATTACTGTTCTTTTAATGTACTACACATGTATGTTTATTGTAAAATGATGTTTTATTTTAGTTTTGTTTTGTGTTATAAATGCATTTTAGGTGTCGGTCAGTTGTAATTCCTCTGGTAGTATATCCCGGGAAGCCAGCTTTGTAAACGCTGATTCAGTTTCCCTACCATTAACACTAGAACAGTTAAAGGTTAATCCAGTATAAATAGCTCTTCTCTTTCCATCCATATCATATTCCCCTCATCCCATCTGAACTATAGAGCGATACGTCAGCCCGTACGACCTCTGACCCCGCCTTGATGCTGACTGCTGACTTATCCAGAGATGATCTCAGTGAGGAACAGAGACATGAAACACTGACCAGACTGCTGGAGGAAGTAGTGGCTCTGAAACTGGTATGCATTGAAGAGTTCATTGTTGTAATAGATATGGTTACTTCGTTTCTGTTAGAGGCTGTGTGTATGTATGTGTGTGTGTGTATGTATGTGTATATACTTAATACAAGTAGTATTGTTATATTCTTAAAATGGTATAGGAAATTGTAAATCTGAGGGAAGAGAATGAAGTATTGAAGAGAGCTCGATCAGAGATGGACGATGAACTGCATCAACTTACGGAGAACTTGTTTGAGGTTAGACAAATACATACTGATCTGTTACCATCAGCGATGGATGGTTCATAAATGATATAACTATCTATTCAGGAAGCCTATAAAATGGTGGATGAAGCTAAGGGAGGCAAAGCTGATGCAGAGAAGCGATTATTAGATGCAGCTGGACAGGTATACACTACACTACTAGAAATATAGCAATGTATATAAGTGTGTATAGCTGGACACCTCTCTGTTGTAAAGGATCTACTAAATGTATTTCGATAAACTACACATAATTAAACACACTAAAATCAGTTTATAATGTACATAAATAAAATTATATGATATTTGGAATTGAAGAATACATGGCATTCCTGATTGATGAAGTTGTATATCTTCCCTTAGATTGAAGCCATGGAAACTAAAGTGTCAGCCTTAAACAACCTTCTCCATACAAATGACACCAAATCATCGCCTGTTAGTAGCCCATCTGCGCCACAGAAACACAAGAGAACATCTGTTAAAAAGATGATCAAGAAAATGTCACGGAAATCGTCCTCAAAGAAACTCGACCCACAGAAGCTTCCTGAGGTGCCTCCTGAGGTATCAATAATCAAGCAAGGAGAATTAATGTCACAGGAATTCAAAGACTTTACTGCCTGGCTTGGTAAAGGTCTACCTGTGTTGTTGAATGAGTCAGGAGACGATCCTTACTGGCAGAACGTTCACGTATTACAGATATCACCTTGTTTAAAGTTTAAAAACAAACAGGTAAACCTCGGGGATAAAGTTTATAGCAACAATGAACTAGTTGCAATGATAATATTGTATCCTGTAGTTGGCTGAAGAAGTTCAGAGGTCAATTGAAAATAATACAATTATTTTAGAGCCTTTAGCGGGTACATCTGTTGATCAAGATTCGCTCAAACCGTGAGTGTTGATCTACCATTTTACGTCTATTAAAGATGCTATAGTGCGCCTGAAAGTACTGATTATAGTTATATTTTTATATTTCCAATTTGTACTTTATTAGACCATGTGCTTTGACCGGTGAGTCTTCATTTCCTTGCTCCTATCGCATGAAACTCAGTGAAACTGAATTAGTTTGGCATTACATTTCCACTTCGGCTAGAAATAAAGTTAGTGTAACTTGTTTGAGTGAATATTACTTCCCAAGTTATATACGTTTGTCCTGTTTCAGATTGTTAGTGTATGTGAATTCATAGTGCTGGTTGGATATATACGGAAAGGAATAGTAAAAAAGGAGTGTAAGTATAAATAGCAGCTGTGCTCCTGATGTAATAAGTATTATGATTTTTTTTTTTTTTTAGCTGTTGATCTTTTCTGGCAATTGTCATCTCTTCGAGCAACCATGAGTCTTGCATTGCTGAATCTTAGTCTTCCTGACTCCACCTCCTAATAATCTTTGACTCTTGAATCTTTTTATTATATTGGATGTGACATTTTACGGGAATTAAGTACTTTTTTTGCTCTTTTTCTGTTAATTTTATTTGATTGATGTTTTATATTTTCTTTTTTATTGTTTTGCATTATTTAATACTTTGGAATTTTTATGTGCGTTATTATTGCTAAATACCGTATAATATTCTATTTTAATTAACCGAACATTGATCTTTCTTGACACACAAGTGATAAATAAAAAGATGGCTAACCTATTCTCTTTTGGTGACAAGGGTGAAGGTACGTTATTACGTATAACATAGACTAGTTAACTCTGTGTGATGTATTATAAAGATTTGTTATTTATTATGAAATTTGTTTTATTATGCTCGTCTTCAGAATTATTTCAACATTAACGACAGTTTAGTTTCAGTGTTTTTGAATTAACGTGAACTTATATTTTCTCCAAAATAAATGACTAGTATCTTTTTATACTGCTTTCACAATGTATAAAAGCTATAGGTACATGAGTGATTTGTTATTGTAACAGTAGACTATAAATCCAGCACTAGACGTGTGGTTTATGGCGGTGTCTGGTTGTTATGTTCGTGTTGTTGAATATTTAATAGTTCAAGAGCTCCAAAAGGAAGGTGCAAAGGCACTTGAAATCGATAAAGCAGGATCACAGCATGGACCCATTGAATTACAAGAGGAAGACAACTATGTTATGTGTAAGACAGCTGCTATATGACTGCTTGTGTATAGTAACAACTATTACTGCTTACCATACTATACAGTGGTTGGGGAAGAACGTCGTCGGTTGCAGCCCAGGGCACTGGAGGATCCTCCTGTCAAGAACCTCGTAGGGGTTAGTGCAGAACTATATGAATAACTCCTTTTAATATAATTTATCAGTTACGTCCATTTATGGTTGTTTTGTTGGTTCTCCTGATTTGTTGTCGGTATTGGTGATAATTGTGCTTTAGTTTATTTAATTAATTTGTTTTAGATGTTGTTAAAATGGATGAATGATGTATTGGAAAGTCGAAGAATAATTCTCCGTGATGTTGTAGAAGATCTGTACGACGGTCAGATACTCTCTGAGCTCATTGGTATGTATGTATGTATGTATGTATGTATGTATGTATGTATGTATGTATGTATGTATGTATGTATATTGTAGAGGAACTCACTGGTCAGCGGTTCATGTCTACCGGTATCACACAGAGTGCGGTATTACAGAAAGCAAAGCTTAAGATCGTTCTGGACAAGATAGACAAATTGTTACAACTTCACCCAACACACCCAGACAGAAAATGGAGTATTGATGGTAATAATAATATAGTAATGTTAGTATATGTCAGTATATCCCAGTATATGTCAGTATATGTCAGGATATGTCAGTATATCCCAGTATATGTCATATATGTCAGGATATGTCAGTATATCCCAGTATATGTCAGTATATGTCAGGATATGTCAGTATATGTCAGTATATGTGCTATTCCTTACTTAGCCATTCACTCTAAAGAAGTTGTGGCTATCCTTCACCTGCTAGTGGCACTTGCTAGTTATTTCCGTTGCAAGCATCCAATTCCAGTGAACGTGAAGATCAGACGGATATACCTCAAGGTACAGCATCAGAGACACACTATTATATTGAACACCAGTTCACAGACAGTCACTGGCCTGTTGGAACTACATTACTAAAGTTATATTATTTTTACAGCAATTGGAAAACAAGTTAGAGACAAAGCTATACGAAGAAGAAATAACTGGTCGCGATTACGCTCCAAGGTAAATAACTCAAGTAATTCTTAAACCAATTGATAATGATGGCCTCTCTCTCTCCTCCCTCCCCTGCCCCGCCCTCCTTATACAGAGCTCCTGAGCCTACAGGTATGTATTAAACTAAAGTTTATTTAACCCCTTAGCAACTGCTATTTTGTAGCTGACAAAGATGTATTTGACAAGTTGTTTAGTGAAGCTCCTGAGAAATTGGAGGCAGTTAAAAGGGTTAATAATTAAATATCATGTCAATGGGGATAAGCAAGTATTAATTATGTTGTCTCTTTGTGTGTGTTGTATAGTCATTGTGCCAGTTTGCCTCTAAAGTCTTACAAGATTTGAATATAACTGTAAACGATTTGGAAAATCAGGTAAAGTGTTCATTATATTCGTATGAGAGGATGTTAATGTGAGGATTGTCTGTTTCAGTTTCACAATGGTGTCAACTTTATCCTTATGATGGGTCAATTAGAGGGATACTTTGTACCGTTATATTACTTCAGACCCACTCCAACCAGTGTTGATGACAAGGTAAAGAAATAAAACTTGTGGGATATAAGTTAATTAATTGATTAGTTAATTAATTTGTCAATCAATAATCGTTATTCATAGATTACTAATGTTAAAATGGCTTTTAAGCTAATGGGTGAAGCTGGATTACCGCAGACAAAGATTGATCCATTAGGTAATGGATAACATTCATTCAACATGATACATTTGTAATTGTCTCTCTTCCTCTCTACCCCCCCCCCCCCTCCCTCCCCCTCTTTTTCTCTCTGTTGTATATAGATGTTGTCCAGAGGGATCTGAAGAGTACTCTAAGAGTCCTGTATTCAGTGTTTCAGCAGTATAAGTCTAGAGTTCAGTCGGGTACTCTAGCTCCATCCTCCTCTCAAAGACCATATTCAACCCTTTCTACTGTCCATTAACCAGTGTTATTGTCCTCCGTAATAATATTGACTTCATCAATGTATTTTTTTAGAACAGTTTTCAATGTTTTACTTTTTAATAGTGATTTTTTTTTCAATAAACAAAAATATTTTTGTATTACGTCCATGATCGATGTAGAGTTTAAGCCATAATCAACATATTAATACTAGCCAAAATTCCTTTAAACAATAACTTAGCTGGACCCTCCCACTTGCTGCACATGATAAGCATGCATGTGGCACTATGTACATAAGTTGGGGAGGGTCTGGCTGCGTAAGACTATAAGTTGTAGCTTTACTGATACATAGGAAATATATTTCGCTAAATTTATAAACTTAATTAAAAAGAATCAAAAGACATACAGAACCAATATTTTAAAGTTTGTTTTATGGTTCACCACATTAACTATCTGTTTTTACACAATTATGCAACAGAAGATTATCATCCAGTATAATTAAATTCCTTGTTCTATGCAGGTGATGTCTCGAGTACATCTGTACTTCCCTACCCAGTCACACCATTGAGTTCCATTAATATCTCGAGCTGCTTGTGTGTAGTCCCTATATTGTATGTCACCTTGTACCAGGACAAAATACTCCAGTGTGTCACAACCCATGTTGAATGCCATGTCAGCAAGAGCTGATCGTGGTCCCTTGCCTATTTTAGAATAGTTGTTGACAAATTTCGAGGCGCAGTGAATGGCGTTGCTCATGCTTTTGTGAAAGAGTTTCCAAATCTGAAAGAAGTTCAGACATTGTGATCCATTAAGTACCTTGTCATAATCAGCTCCCACACGCTCTATCTCTTCCCTTGCTCCATTTTGTGTTAAGATATATCCAACCCCAATGACAGGGGTATTATAAGGGCCGGGTGCTTTACTAACACACCTATTGTATCCATTATAAATTATCTCCACACAATATGAGTTACAATCAGTAGTATTGTGAAATATTCCATCCTCATATGAACTACAGTGAGTAGCATTGGCATCACTAGGTACCACTAGAGAGACAGTATGGAGAGGTAACACAGCTAGTAACAGAAGGAACAGCATTATTCAGTATAGAGGGTCTATGGTATATTAGTGCTGATGTGGTGTGTTTTTTAGTTAATGATATTCATTTAAGGAGGGGAAAAATGAATTTTACCATATTCATAATATGAGAAATCACAAATCTCCCTCGATGTTGCCCAGAGGGATCTGAAAAGTACAGTATTCTTGGTGTTTCAGCTCTAAATTTGCATCAATCAGTCAACGTACGCCATGCCAATTATAATCAACGAGAAACTTAAGAATGTATGGTTCAGTGGAATATATAAGTATAAGTAAATTTATATAGTAACCATACCACATACACATTAACTAAGAAACACATGTAGCAGACTAGTAAAACATAATTTTTATCAAAAAGTAAATAAGTATTATTAGTATAGTTCCACAGTTACTGGTTGGTTTACTGATATATTTTAACCCTTTGCTAGCTGGTAAAACAGTCAGCGTCTCTATAGCACCTGGTATACCCCACCCACTCGCACCATTGATCACCTTTGATGTTCTCAGCTGCGTCAGCAAACCCATAATCCTCA
This sequence comes from Chalinula nematifera, assembly GCA_036873525.1. NCBI lineage: Eukaryota > Metazoa > Porifera > Demospongiae > Haplosclerida > Chalinidae > Chalinula > Chalinula nematifera. The sequence continues at coordinate 33,739 of JAYJLX010037627.1, read as the reverse complement.
ATGTCTAGCCTCAATATTACGAAATAATGCATCAACTCACAACCTATATTTAATAACATGTCAGCGAGAGCTGATTGTGGTCCTTTGCCTATTTTATAATAGTTGTTGACGAATTTCGAGGCACAGTGAATGGCAACAGTCATGCTTTTGTTAAAGAGTTCCTTAATCTGAGTATCATTCAAACATTGTGATCCATCAAGAACCTTATCGTAATCAGCTCCTATATGCTCTATCTCTTCCCTTGCTCCTTCTTGTGTTAAGTTATATCCGACCCCAATGACAGGGGTACCGGTTGATTCATTAACACACTTGTGGTACCCGTTATTCAATATTTCAACCTCATACGAGTTACAGTCAGTAGTATTGGATGGACTAGGTACCACTAGAGGGGCTGTATAGAGCGGTAACACAGCTAGCAATAGGAGGAACAGCATCATTCAGTATTATGTTGTGGGACAGTGTTATAGTACCGAATCAGCATTGGTTAATGATATTCATTGAAGGAGTGTACTAGACAAACAAAAAGCTTGGCATTTTTTTTAGCATTAGCTTTGAAATGACATTACATGTTTATCATTGTATAATGTAATAACTACCAATACCAAACGAATCATATATCTAAATTAATAATTGATCATGGATACGCCCACACATTATGATTGAAACTGATTTCTACCACATTTAACGAAAAAAAGTAAAGCATTTGTCCACTACTGAGAGCTATAGTCTACTGTAATAAAGGTAGCATAATCTAAGACTACTGAAATTAATTGCTATAATTCAAGTGGCATTTACTGTGTGGCTTCACTTCTCAGCATCTACAGTGAAAGACGAATAATATTAATAATATCGACAATAATAATAATTGTTAATAATTATTATTGTTATCCTTACAAAGTGGCATGCCATAATCATCTTTGAATTCATATGCATTGCCAGCAGTTTCTTGCTCAGTGTTGGTTTCTTCATCAGACGATTCCATCATCTCATTTGATAATGAAACTTCATCAACCTCTTCTGCTTCACAATTGGCAGCTATATATACGTGATGTATGATGAAATGCATTGATGGATCCTTTGTTATACTAAATATGGCTAAATATATACCTTTTAATGGAGTGAGGCTCTTCAGATCAAACTCATTCAGTACTCCAGCATAAATACGAGACTCCTCAATGTGAGCATCCACGGCATCTGGCCCCCCTCTACTCAATGAGCCAGTACGAATACCCCAGAACAGTTCTGCATCACCGGCTGGCCAGTTGACTAAGGGCCCACGAGTGTAATCACCAAACTTTTCCCCATTACGATATAGTTTGATATGGGCTTGACCGTTCACAGCTTTCTCATATGTAATGGCAATTTGAAACATCTTGTTCACCTCGGTCTCCTTGAATCCAGGTTTAACATCTAATGTACGTCGGAAGAAACTGCTCCCAGCCATCCAGTAGTTTCTCTGACGCTCACCAAGGACGATGGCATCGAATTGATCCTTTGACTTTTTGTCAATGGTCAGGACTGATCCACTTTGTGTATTTAGGCTATCGATTGAAACCCACGAAACTAAGGTTTTTTCATAAATGGTTGGTCCTGTGTAACTGGGTGAGGCAGCCCATTTGCCTGGCCCAAGATCAAGCCGGCCATTAGCGATGGTTGCACCTCTGAGGACCACGTTTCCAAAGTTTCCCATGCGGTCTTTCATTTCCTCACCTTCTTCAAATGTGAACTGGCCCAGTAAAGCATAGTCTATAGAATTGAGCAACATGACAAGTATATAACAAGCTTATTATAATGCATGCAGTTTTACATGGATGGATCCTTTGTTATACTAAATATGGCTAAAAATATACCTTTTATTGGAGTGAGGCTCTTCAGATCAAACTCATTCAGTACTCCAGCATAAATACGAGACTCCTCAATGTGAGCATCCACGG